>JASDQU010681293.1:45268-67778 GCA_032191745.1 Picea mariana
CCAACAATACTTGAAAAATCACAGAATGCATACCTCTTGGCTAAGATCTTGTTCATGTCATACCAGTGGAGTCACCAAAAGATTTCTTAACAATGGAGTCACCACTGAATTCGTCCTTCATGGAGTCGCCAGATAGATGATTACAATCGAATAATGTCCAGGCTTTGTCTATCATCAAAGCTGGATCTATGTCGTCTCCCAGGGAAGCTGAGCTTCAATCTCCTTTCCCTGGCAGCGGCGCCAATTTGTTATCACTCCAAGAAACTCCTTAGGGTTGTAGGCTAAGGATGCTTGGTAACTTAATAAATCATGAATAATGAAAGTGTGGATCAATGGGATAATAGAGAGTAACTAATGAGAAGACAACTCACAATGCAATCGAATGAAACAATGCTTTTAGGAATCAATGAATAGACAGAGTAATATCAAAAGGTATGGAGTAAACTGATCTAGATAATCAAGTACAGCAGTGTGTAGGATCATACAAGCCAACAAGAATTCCTNGAAATAAAGTACAGAACATGGAATAGATGAAGAAATCTGTCATTAACAACAAAAGAAGACTGATTCTGTATTGAAAAATAAGTGTCTTAGTACAATAGCCAAAGAGTATTCAAAATTGACCCCTAATGCTCCAAATGTGTTTGGCTTTATAGTCTTACAAGATGAAATCTAGATCCTTGAAAGATGGATCATATTTACTAAAAATAATCAAATCAAAACAGATACAACAAGTGTAGGATGAGATCCTATGAAAATGGATCTAGAATGGAAAATCAAAACAAAATAGGAAAGGTCTTATTTAATGATCTCTAAAAATAGAAGATTGCTAATGAAGTGCAGTTTTAGCCTCCCAAGGCTATTTGATTTGGTCCTCCAAAGATAAATTTGAATTGGGTGATGTGTCATTTGATCCCTGTCAATTTTCCCTTGAAAATGACCAAATCTAGTCAAAAAATTCCCTTTTGACTTTCATCTCCAAGAATGGCCTTCAGATTTTGATTTGATAATTCATAACCAGCTTATTGAAGAAGATTTCAAACCATTCAAACCCAAAAAATCTTGATCTGGGTGAAAATTTGTCTATTCTGGCCGTGACAGGCTTTCACCAGCTAATTTACCCGAAAATATGCTCCTTAGCTGGTGAAAGGCGGAGCTTTCACCAGCTAACTAGTTATAATTCTACGTTTTGCGCTGGTGAAAGCACATATTTTTTCAAAATCAAATTTCCCAGTCATGGAGAGTCTGTTTTGCATGATTAAATAGTCGATCGACATCTACAAATCCTAAGATTTCCAATGGTGTTTTCAAATCTCCATTTGGAGCCTGGGAAGCTATCAAAATTTTCCCTACAAGATTAGGCATCGTTCTTTCAAAAATGCTGGTGTGTTTTTTATCGCTAACAGGTATCATATGATAGCATCAAATGCATCATCTCTTCGAAGCCATACTCCATCTGAGTAATCGGGAATGATGTTGAATAAGTCACTCACTCCACGAACTGATTCAAGAATCATTCTTCTAATATGGACATATGTCCTAGAAGAATAATTGTTCCAACATATGTTGAAAGCCATACCATGGGCTACAAGTATTGTTCTTCTAATATGGACATACGTCTTAGAAGAATGACTATCCTGGACCATTTTCTGTAGGGAGAATGTCTTTCCATTAGCATACCAACTATCCATCTAGTCGTTAATCATCTCCAATACTAATGATAGTCTCCATGGAAATCAAAACAATGTCATCCAATAGAACACAACTGTGTCCATCCATAGTAGTACACAACTACTACTAAGTGGTACACAACCACTCCTAGTAGCACACGGCTACTAACCAGTGACAGATAGTCACTATTAGTGGATCACATCCACCATAGTAGCAAACAACTATTTTCCAGAGACATACAGTCTCCACAAAAATCATATCATCTGATATCAACTTGCATAAAACAATATCATGATATAAATTGAGTCATCTAAGCCATTATTCCACTCACATATGTGAGATATGGAAGAGCATCTTCCCTCGGAAAATAAAACATCGGCCATGGGATATTTGGACTATTCTTCCCAAGCATAGAAGAATAATTTTCCTTGATTTATGAGCCTAGACCATTCACCTATCTGGGCCATTCCTCCGGCACTAATCATCGTGCAACATGGAGAGAACGAGTCTGCCCTAGGGAATGTTTGTCCCTGATTGTTGAACATGGATGATTCACATAACTAGGTCATTCCTTTGGCACTAATCACAGTGCAACCTGGTGAGAATGAGTCTTCCCTAGGGAATGACTGTCCAAACCATTTCCTATGGAAATGATTGTCCTGTACCAATCTCCAAAATGGAACATTCTTCGAAACTTATCACAACTGTGAACTTCAAAAGAATGACTGCTCGATGAGGCAGACCATTCTACTTGACCACTACTCAGGGTGATTGCCAAGAAGAATGATTGTCCTAGGCCATTCCCCCACACAGGGGAATCGTTGTCTATGGTATATCAACAATATCTCAGACCATTTTCATTACGAAAATGACTCTCTGATCTGGAACATTTTCTGAACTAGAAAATGATTGTCCATTAGAAATCTCGAACCACTTTCTGAACTGGAAAGGAATTGGTCATCCTGGACCATTTTCTCAACTAGAAAATGTTTGTCCATAAATCAATAACATATCAGTGCTCCCTCCCAACCTGGGAGTAATCACTTTTGTTTCTAATAAGGAAGTCATCTCCACGAGCCCCAAATTGTCTCTTAAGTACACAAAATTTTCATCTTGGATAGAGGCTTACCAAAATATCTGCTATCTGCTCATCTGTGGAGATATATTGGAGAACCACTTCTCTCTTCTAGACTTTATCATGGAGAATATAATGCTTGATCTCAATGTACTTCGACCTATCATGGAACACTAGTTTCTTTGAAAGCTTCACATAACTATGATCATTACAATATATCATGGTCGAATTTAGCACCTGATTAGATGGTCCAAAAGTCAACTTATTGCTTTTGTACAAGCATCACAAGCTGCAATATACTCTGCTTCTGCAGTGCTGATTGCAACATACTTTTGTTTTCTGTTAGCTCATAACATTGTGGCAAAGCTCAAACTAAAACATATCCAAGTAGCACTTCTTCTGTCATCTGCACTCCCTACCAATCTAAATCGATAAATCCATGCAGATGTATATCATAACTCAAATGTCCAATATCTGTTATTTTCGCTGGTGGGGAATTTAATTAACTCATTCCAAGTGCTTGAAAGTGTTTTTTCTTAAGTTGGATGGTTTTTGTTTGTTTGATGGATGGTTGAAAAAAAAAACTTTCTTCTCAATTTTGCTTCCATTTTAATCTCAAAATTTTAATGGCAATTTTTTGACATTATTTATAGTTAATATAGCAACTACATTTTAATCTCAAAATTTTAATGTTATTTTTTTGGGGATGATTTATAGTTAATATAATAACTAAAATGTTTTCATGTAATAATAGAATTACCACAAAGACTATTTGAACTCGGTCCCACACCGAAGACATTGACTATGTACTAGTACGGTTCATTAGTTCCGGGAAAGAGAAAGAGTAGGAAAGACGAAGAGAGGAAAACCATCTTTGATCTTTCTTTGAAACCTCTTCTTGATCCCATGAGTTGAGAATCACCTATTTGTTGAGAGCGTCGAGTTGTATCATGCTTCTTTTTATTCTTATTTCAAGGGTCATTCTTGGAAGTTTTAACACGTACCGGACCATACCAATTTGAAGCTTACATTTCAGATGATCAGAGCCTCCAGAATTACTCTAATACCAAGTTCATAGTTACCATTGCTTCTTACTATGTGAATCATAAGAAATGAAGAAGTCTGCATCATGGTTGGGGTCTTGTAAAATTAATTATGATAAATATTTAATAAAAAGATAGAATGTAATAACTAAAATGTTTTCATGTAATAATAAAGTTAGTAAAAATAAATATGATAAATATTTAATAAAAATGTATAATGTAATAATTAAAATGTTTTCATGTAATAATAGAGTTAATAATAGAATTTGCAAAATTAAATATGATAAATATTTAATAAAAATGTATCAAGATTAAGAGAGATTTATACACTTATCTAAAATAAGTGTAAAAGATCTTTGACTAACATCATTCCATGAAATATTAATATAAATTATTGTTTTTTTTTTAATCCGGAGGAATTGGACATTGAGTTTTCTTAGTCTTTGGGGTTCCTTGAAATCTTCAACCACGCGTAGCACGAGAGAAGTTGATAGCTCTAGAGGAACCGATTTGTCTTTAAAGACTACGTTGTTCCTTTCCCACCATGTATTGGACACCATGATACTAGGAAGACATGAGATTTACATATGACCCCCATTCTTTGGTTAAAACTTCAGGGAGACCTAAAGAGGTTATGTCCCTCTTGTTATTACATGAACTTGTCATGGGTCATATCTAGTTGTTGTTAATAGCTAAGTTTGCGCCTCTGCCCCGTCTCTCTCTTTTCAGCATACCTTCCTAGAAGTTTTTCCTCTTCCGGTTGATAAAGTCGGTTTCCCTTTTGTTCAATGACCTGGTTTTCCTTATTGTCTTGCTTGATTGATTCTTTTCACAAAGTTGTTATTTTGGTTCGAATCACTGGTCATCTTGTTTTCCATTAATTGAGCTCACAATAGGTCGTCCAAGTCCTTTGTTTGAACAGGAAACAACCATGAGAACAAAACAGATCATCCAAAGTTCCTAAACACCAAAATTGGTGCCATCTCTAAACATATTTAAAAGGATCCAGGAGTTGGCGGATGAATAAAATTTAGTAGGGGCACTAAAATAGCAGGGTGACCCAGATCACATATTGCAACAAGATCAACGCCACCCTTCATTTTGGGGATGGAACATTCTCGAACGTTAAAATCCTAGAGCGATCCCAAAATCGAAACCATGGTATAGCTAGAGACGTATGTGGCAGTTGGTGGTGGATTTCGGGAGTCGGAGCGGTGTGGATCCAAACCACCCTTGACAACTTCCAAAATCACGTGCTTATATAAGGTCCAGTCCGAGAGCGGCGTGTAGCAACAAAATTGGGCATTAAGTCAAATCATCAAAGGAACATCACAACGAGAACTAGAACGTTAATAGGCCATGACCAGTCTATCACTGAGAAAAAAGGAAGAACAACACTACAGAATCTGCAGAGCAACTTTTCAAAGATGCACTACGGAATGGCGTTGCGAATTGGCCATTACAGTAAGAAGTTTTGAATTCATTACTTCCTCTTGATTTTGATGATTTGGAGGGAACCAAAGATCAACAGGGGGCAAATGGAGATCAACATACAAGCTTGGAGGAAATACGGCCTTGGAGAATATGTTCCCAAGTAGCAAGACATGTCATTCATTTTTTGTTAGAGTGGTTTCCAACATGGCTCCTTAATTTTAGTAGTTTGTTAAATATGTTGGTACAGATGTTAGAATTGTATTTTTTTGTGGAGAATCCTAGGATAGGAAGGCCAACTCACATCCCTAGCTGTTGTCTATTATTTTGATTATAAATACATCAGACGAACGTTATGAGAGGTTCCGATGGCTGAGCAAAGCTCCCTTTTTGTAATATTTTGATTAAATAGAGTTGTTCTCTGGTTATGTATGAGACTTGAGACATTTTCATTAATAGAAGTCAATTTCCTTTCATCATCTTGTTTCCTCTTATTCTGAAATGCTCATGATTGGATGATCCATATGAGATGTTTTGGTTGTGTTATAATGGGGGTTTGATTATAATGTTGCTATGAATGTTTTTCAATGTTTTAAACTTTAAGTTTAGGAAGTTCGTGTGACTGAGTTTTATTCTCGTAGATGCTTGAAGGCTTGATGCTTATAGCAGACTGATCCACCTTCATCACTAAGTCTTCCTTCTATTCACCTTTATCCTTAAACCACTGACTGAAGTTAATCAAAATCTCATTTGCTTATGCATGCTAGCCCATATTTTTGTGTTAAAACATTCTTATGTTGAGCTTTGTCCATCTGACCTTTAATCATTAATTTATATTTACAAACCTTTTGATGGGTATTGGGCTTACCCTCTTGCAATCCGAGGGTGATTCTCAGTGCTAACACCTCCATCCAAATATTCCTCTTAGTTGTGGGGTTCTGTTGATGTTTTTGTAGTTGTGGGAGGTATTAAACTCTAGTACAACCTTTGTACTTAAAGTAGAATATTATGGAAGAAAGAGAACCATTAAACAGATGTGGAATTACCCTAGAAGAGAAGCCATCCCAAGGAGAATAATAATAAAGAAAGAGAAAACCTGAGAAAGAGAAGTCGACCCCACCTGGAAAAGTCACTTGTACATGCTAGTATAAATAAGGAGGTGCCTTAGCTCATTTAGAAACTCTCACTCACTCACTCAGCTAGTGCGCAAGGCTAAGGAGATACAACTACAACATTAGGAGGCACAAGTCAATGCAACAATTATCGTGGAGTATTCTCAGTCTTTCTGGTATCTCTCTTGTGCGCCTCTCTTGGTAAAGGTATGCTTCCATTCGTAGAGGTATGTTATCTTGGTATTGTGTTGTTGTTGCAACAATGGTGTTTCTAGTTAGGGTTTATCTATTGGTTCTAGTGTGGACTTGTCAAAATTATTTTATCTAAGAAAAGGTTATTGTGCTTGGGGCTGGCATATGTGAATGCCTATGGTTGGGTGACAATGAAGTGACATTGTCTATGGTTAAATGATCGTACTAAAATGTTAACATGGTTTCAAAGCTAGTTTCCTTCATAACAGTCTAAATGTTGGAAGAAATATCCTTAGTTTCCCCCATTGTCAATCTTGTTGAGCACTTACTGAACCCACTAAGAAGTTTTCCTAAGGAGGGCGCATATTTTCCCCAGATCAGATATACAAATTTTGAAGTTGAAGAGCCAGTGGGAGATGAGGCATCACTAGTTACAGTTCCAGTTGCAGCACTAGTTGCAGTTCTATTTGCAGCTCTAGTTGCGGTGTCAGTTCCAACACCACTTGTAGTGCCAATTGCAGAACTAGTTGTAGTACTAGTTGCAGTTGCAATTCCTTTGGTCTAGTGAAGTTTTTGGTACCTCATTGAAAGGATGCCGAAATCATTCTTTCCCTAGATCAGCTCATTCACCATTCTTCTGATAGTTAGGGTTTCTGGTTTTGCAGCAGTAACAAACCCTAAACCAAATTCATTAGGCACTTTCAGTGAAGTGTTGGGCCTAGATTTTAGTGTTCCTAGTATGCCCTACCCTAGTGCATCTCTAGTTATCTTCAAATTGCAAGTTGGAGCGCTTTGAATTTGTTGGGTTTGTCATTGCTTCTTGTTGTTTTCGGATGGTGTCGCTATTGTTGGAGGTATGAAATTGTATATGTTTAAACCATATCACTATCTTGAGGGTTTTTGTAGGAGAAGGGATCTTTTGTCTAAGAAAAAATCGTAGATCTAGAGGGATCTCAGATCCAACACATTCAGAGGAAAAATGCACTCTAGGTTTGATTTTTTTGATATGCCTCTAGTTATTATGGAATTATTGTGATCTTATGAACATCTAGTTGTATTTTTATTTGTTGAAGTCCAACCTCTGGTCAGAGTTAAAGTTATAAGCTGAATTTAGTCAAAATAATAGATTGATTAAGGTTGAGTTTTTAATATTTTATTTGCATTTTATTCCCTAACTCATATTTCTGTCAAGAAAGCACATTGTCTTAGTAAATGGGACAAGTTGGAGAGAATAAGTGTCATCTTGAGTGAAGGAGACTCGAAAGAAGAGAAACAACACTCATTCTTGAAGATAAGACTCCAGGCTCCATGTTTGATTGATTAAATTGATAAGTTTCCAATTTGCACATATCAAGTTTGATAATTGCTACATTACAAGTAAACACTATAGTTGTGACAACAATATTTGAAAGGTTTTATTATTTCTAGATGCAATGAATACTTGTTAGCATGTGAGTACTATTGATATAAATTCGAATTGTACTTGTTTGCAAGATGAGCTAACATCTCCTCTAAGAGATACTTCTTGTTTTTATTCCAAGAAGGTCACCTTGGTAATGCTACGATGATTACCATGAAATTATATTTTATGCTTGTTAACATAGATATGTTCTTATGAAAATGTTATTATATTGGAAATACTTTTGCTCTTCTTTCTCTTGTCTCGGGTAGGATATCTTGTCTTGGGTAGGTTACCATGGAGGAATGATTGCTCACAACACTGGAAGAGTGTTGTTCCTAATTATTATTATTACATTTTTATTTTGGCTCTTGTTCCACGCAGGTCATAAGTGATAGCTCTGAGAAGGAGATATTATGACGATTCTTCTTGTTATTGTTTTTATTACTATTATAAGAGTATCATTATTGTCTATTGTTTTCCCTTGTTGTTGGTCTTGTTCTGGGCAAGTCATGGGTGATAAATCTAAGGGAAGATATAGTGACAGTTGAAGGAGGTAACATATTATATGGTCTCTATTTTGAGACATCGAGAAGATTATCCATATAAGAAGTTGTATATACGACTGTATACATCCATGTACCAAAGAAAAGAGGACTGAGTTAAAACCTTCTTGAAAGAAGGGTACTTTTGCGAGAGACAAAGTATCTCATATGGAGATTAATTGTAAGGATAATAAGGCTCCAAAGATGATCGAACATATCTCTTTGGTTCATTTGATCACTCTTCGTATCATCAGGATTAGTTAGTAGAGCTAGAAGGGCCTACCCAAAATCGTTGCAGTAACCAGGAAGAGACCAGCACGGTCTCGTGACACTTTGGAGGATGCAAAGATATATATCATTGATGAGCCATATCATAAGAAGGAGAAGATGGATCCACCAGTGGTGAGGAAGGAGGCCACACCAATTACCATATTAGAAGGAGCTAGAGTTTAGAGGGAGTCATCCATCACAATATAGTGGGGAGGAGAAACCCCCCCTGGACCGTTCATAGGAGATTAGACTTCAGAGGAGATGATCACATATAGAGGGAGTAGATGGCTCTGGATATTATATTGACTTAGAGGGAGTCACACTTCAAAGGGAGCATGGAGACTCGAAGTGACACTGATCTCAGAGAGAGTTAGTGGCCTAGAGGCTTTCAAAAAGTATTCCTCCTCAGATTTAGATGGGAGAGAGAGATGTCTTCCAGGACTGATAGACAAGTGCCATGAGTTGAGGAGGCTATATCAAATCTTTAGAGGCTTCAAGGAGATATGAGACCTCCTGGGAAGATTCCTGTGTTTAGGTGATAGAGGAGGAAGCCAGTTAGAAGGACTAGGATATGGATTTTTCCTTGAGACCATAAGGGAATTCATTGGTGACTTCCAAATTGATATACAAGATCAAACATGTTGTTGATGGTAGCATAGAGATGTACAAAGCCTAATTTGTGGCCAGAGGATTCTCCTAGAAAGAGGGAGAATATTATGATGAGACACTTGCTCCATTAGTTAGAAGAAGTGTACATAGAGCACCCACAAGATATGTAACGTCCTCGGCCACCCAGGTCGGGCCACGATACATGAGAGAAATCTTTCTTTATCTCTATGAAACATATGGTAACATACCAAGCATCCAACTGATCTATGCCACATAAATTTTTCGAATTGTATGCAATTAAAATATACACACACAAAACTCTTGTAGAAATTTATATATAAAACGTAAACAGAAAAATACATACTGCAAATACACATATTCATATGGAAATGACATTAAACATATACATGCAGCATATGCAAGAAATACCCATAAATATAAAAACATTTATAAACCATACATAGGATAAATCCATAAAAATACACACATAAATAATTATGTAGCATGTAAATTTATCACACAGTTGACACTTATCTTGGTAAGAATATCACCAATTGTATGCAGACCTTCCACGAAAATCCCTGTCTTAGACCACACTGCTCATCACTCTCAACAGTGAGTCACCCCCGAGCTGGGACTAAACTCCACCCGGGTAAAGGAATTCCTAACCAGGCTAAAGGTTCATAGACAACAGGAAAGACTCTGTCATAGGTGCCAACTCAACTAACAACCTACAGTCCCTCATTCCGCACATGCCGGTCCCACCCCAGGAGGTGTGCCCCTTCTCTGCTCAATAGTCCTTCGGCTGCCCCACTTCCTTTTTGAGCTTCAACAACAGGGCGGACTGGAAGTCTCAGAGCCCTGTAGTTGCAGTTTAACACCTTCAAGAAATCAATTCCCAACAATTATCTCACCCAGAGAGAAATTTCTCACGGGCCTGACAACCCACCTCTTCAATATGCCACGGGCTTAACAACTCGCTTCTTCAATCCAACTCCCAAGCTAACCAGCTACACAAACAAGCATGGATATGGATACAGGTTTAGGTACAGTGACATGAAGGTACGGAAGATAGCTCAATGAGTGTGTGAATGTTCATGGATGATTGATTGGATGACTGAATGATGGGAGGAGTGATGGAAAGAATGATGGGAGGAGTGATGGAAATAATGATGGGAAATGAACTAATTCCAAACTATATGTATTCATGTCCCCAACTTGACACTTGTCATGTTGGGAGCTACTTTGTCCCACTTGTCCCCATCTTTATAACTTAGGATAAAATAACTATCCATAATTTATACTTTAAGAAATATTAATATAATATTCATTTTTGGCTTAAGCTCCCTGGCTTAGCCCCTTTCCTTAACCTTTATCCCCCACCCTTTCCCTAACTAGTGGATTTTAGTTCCCCATACTCTTTTATCATGGTCAGTCTATGCGCAATGATGTATTTTATATTAATGATGAGACATATACACAAATAGGCGCACTGGCCTTTAACATCTAGGCTCTCCAACCAAATCATCACAAAACTGGCTCACCAGCTTATAAAACATAGCATGTACACAAAGGCTTCCTGGCCTCAAAATCGCATGCACTTAAGTTGTTGTGAGCGAATGTGCACACTTCCTCATTTTACTGCGTAGTACATGCATGCACTATGCCATGAAAGGTGCATACAAAATGATATCAAACATATCACCATCTTAATTACATTTTCATTTACATTTACAATTGGGTTCAGCCTAGGGATATTAAAAGATACATGAGAAGGAGTCTCATGTCTACAGATTGAAGAATTTTTGTACGAGCTTAAGCAGGCACCTAGGGAAGGATATGACAAACAACTATTTTGATAAGCCTAGGATTGGTTTCCCTTTGATATTGGATGACCTATTTCTAACAGGAAATGAGAAACTCATCGTTGAGTGCAAGAGAAAGCTTGAATCATAGTTCGAGATGAAAGCCCTGGATATGATGCATTATTTCTTGGGTCTTGTTGGAGCAGGAATTTTTGGGAGAACAACACAGCAAATGAGGAAAATCAGACTAGGAAAGCGATCGTGCCACATTTTGAAGAAAATAAGCGCGCAACAGGATTTGCGAAAATCCGACACAAATGTGAACAAGACCTAGCCATGTTAGGGTTAGGGTTTTGGGATGTATTGTATGGGTTTTAACCCAATTTTGTAATACAAATAGAAGATATATAAATTAGGTTGAGGCATCTATCGATCCTTAGAAGTATCTTGTCATATGTTTTGGAGAATGTGTTTTGGATTTTTTGTGAGTCGAAGTCTGTTTTGAGAGCTGTAGAGCTCAAATGAGGTCAAAGAAGTTGAGGCTAAGGTCACAAGTTGTGGAGCTTGGTGAGATCCTGGTCCTCCTCACTACTCTTTACTATGATGTAATGTACACAACACCTTTGGATGAATAAGAAAAGAAGCATAATATATTTGTGGACATAGCCCCAAGGGGGGGTGAACCACCGTAAAACGATGTGTGCAATGTGTTTTAATGTTTTCTATTTATGTAGTTATCATTGAATAGTTAGGTACATGAATAGATAATTTATTTATAGGGCGCACTAAATTAAATATGCAAATGAATGGATCATATGAATAGTATAATAGAATGCATGGTTAAGTAGAAATAATAAATAAGAAATAACATCCGCCAATCCCTTCCATGACTACAGACATATGCGTCCTGCAGTCCCCCATAAATCATATCGGGTGAGACTGAACTATGCACTCTATGTGCATTGTACCCTTTTTGTTTACCAGAAGGGTCGATGGTGATAAGGGTTTTGCTGGAGAACTAAGGTAGAACCTGGGTCAGCCCATAATTCCAACAAATGGTTTTGTTGCCGGATAGAACTCAAAAGGAGAGTCGGGAATGGGTTTGGTGAAGAAGATGCAGTGGTAGAAAGAGATGTTCAGGCCATGGAATCATATGAAGCAAGAGATTGAAATATGGTTAGAGAAAAATTAGTTGGATTTCACATTGAAAGACAATAAGGGATCCATGTATACATCGTGCCAGTACCTATAGAGGTATGTGTTTATTGATTTGCATGAAGCATATTTTTTTTCTTTCCACATTTATTATAGGAATTGTCATTAATATTGAAGGATACCCATCTGACTAACCGAATTAGGCCAGTAGTGTGGATTGCTAAAAATATTGTGCGGTTGGAAAGAGTTAATAATAAATTCACACGCATAGTGGATTTTTGGTTAGACAACATTACTGTGGGTTTTATCATTGAGTTTGTAGCATATACAACAAAGTCATATTCTGTAGTAGAGCATTATTTCTTGAGGGGACCTAGCGGGAGGTACATCATATCACTTTACACGTCGATCAAGATATTATTACATGATAAAGGTGTGATGACCATGGAATCAGACAACTAGGTCACTCTGCTCACATGGAGGAGTTGGGGGAAGCACCAAGGAATATCTGAGAAATGGAGAAGGCTTTGGAGAGTATCCAAAATACGGAGGCAATGGACCCCATCATGATGGATGATGAACAGAATAGGAAAATCATAAGGAATGCAGGTGTGACATGTAGAGGACGATCTTACTAGTATAAGATGAATAATAAGAAGAGGTTTGTAACGGAGCGAGAGGACTTGGACAACGATGAGGAAGAGGTAGAGGATCTTCGCACCATATGGCATATTGAGGATATATTGTGCACCACATATGAGAGGAGAAATACAGATCATAGGTCCAATGCAAAAGAAGGATCTCCATTCTAGATCTGAATTAGTGTGGAACCCACAACCTCATGTGAGACTAACACAACTGAAGAAGAAAAAGTAGTTAACCAACAAGTGATTAGTGGTAGAATAATTTTTTCAAGACGTGGATCCAGTAGCAGAAGTGCAAGTTCAACAAGTAGCAACCAAGTCTCTACACTGTGCAGAGGTGGTAGTTCAACAAATTTTACAATGAAAGGACAAGATCCAACCATTAGGTTACCAGAGTTCTAAGAGGATGGGTCAAATGACCCAGGAAAACATGTGTTCACTTGTGAGAAGATATGGGAAGCAAAGTAGATTACAGATGATGATACAAAGGTTGTGCAGTTGGCAACCACTTTCAGAGACCATGCATTAGATTGGTACATGGGTCTCTCAACAAATAATCCAATGGGAACACCTACAACTGTAGCAAATGTGAAGAGGCAGTTAATAAATGAATTTCAGAAGCCAAGTTCAAAAGACTAGTTTATGAATGAAATGATAGAGATCAAGAAAAAACTAGGAGAATCAGTCTGGGAAGTGGACCAGAAATTCAATAGGTTAAAAGGTAAGTTAAAGTACATTATTATCTATACACAACATAGGTATTTGTTTGTTAATTCTTTGTTGCCACACTTGAAGAATCCTTTGAGACAACGTAAAATCCAAAGTCAGGGTGAGGCCCTGCAGGCAACCTTACAACTAGAGGAGAACCAATAAAAGTATACAGATCCAGCTATGGAAGAGATGAAGCAATATCTGAAGAACTTAACATTCCAGTTAAATTAGAAAAAATGAAAGGAGAAAAGAGAAGATGTTTGGTGTACGATGTGCAGGACAGAAGGCCATCACAAGATTGAATTTCCGTTATTTTCACAGTATATTGGAGTGGGTATGCCAAACCCTTTATATTCAGGAGGACCATGGTGTGATAATTACAAAACACATGGGAATGATCCCTATCATTTCCCCCTGATGCAAAAATATCAGACGGTTCTGAAGAGTACATTTTGTAACTTTTGTAAGTCATTTCAACACGAAGACAAGGACTGTAGAACCTTGGCGATGATGAAAGAAAGGATAGCAGATACATATAGGGTGCAAGTTGAACATGTAATAGAACAATATTCACATTAGCCGCAATATAGTACTATACAGAAACCACAGTAAAAACTTGCACAACACTTTGCAGCACAACCACAATATAATGTACACCAGTTTCAAGGGAAACAATAGTATAATCATGCGCAGCAGTGCACATCACCACAAGAGTGTAATAACTAGAAGTCACAGTATAATAAAGGACCTCATTATAAAATACCGTGTGGAGGTAATCAAGGAACAAAGGAGGCCATGGAGGAAGAGGATTTGGAGGAGGTCTGTAACATACCTATCCACCCACAGGTGGGCATGCTACTTCAAGATCACTTCTGAACTAATTTTGAATTCTGATAAATTTTTAATTAATAAAGAGGCATGAAATATTCACATGCATAGATCAAGATTCATTCTACAACATAAAATAAATAAACCACATGTCATGCACAACAATAACCAACAAGAATGCATATTATAGATACAAATTCATACATAAATAAATACATAGCAGAAATAAATATATAGGTAAATGAAACCATGAGAGAGAGAACTTATATTTAATGAAATGAATCACCAATTGATTTCATACCAAGGACATTCCACCCAACTGTAGACATTGTTTTTCCAAGTTTCAACAACAATTTCATCCCCGAGCCAGGGCTATGAATCCACAAGAACGGTTCTAGGGTGTCACTCAACATCCCAACCCATTCAACACTCAAGCTCTCGCAGGATTCTCAACACAAAAAGCAATCCAAAGTACACCATCTCTCTTCTACCCAACCTGCACAACCCAAGAGAATAGACCCCCTTCTCTGCCACGCAGTCCCTTAGTCTATCCACCTCCTTCCAGGGCTCTTGTGCATCTAGTCAAGAATCTTGATGTTGGGACTCTTAAGATTCGTCGTTGTGGGGAAAACTTAACACATGCCAATGCATATCATGCAAACATTAATTCAAGGTTGGAATACTCTAGTAGTCATTACAACCAAAAAAACCATGGCTCCTCTCCACAATTCGTTTTTCTTTCCCTAGCCAAGATCAAAATGAATCAAGAATGAAGAATGGGTGAAAGAATGAATGGAGATAGAATAGAATGAATAGTCTGAACCATGAACAATGAACCATGACTGAGTGAGTGAAAAAAACCCCAAACAGACCAAGGATGGTTGTATATGTTTCTTGAAATTAGAGAACCACATGGCCTTACCCTAAGAAGTTCATGTAACTAATATTCCCCATTAAAACAAAAATTGGTAAATAAAAATATAAAATAAACACTTATCCTCTCAATCCCCCTCTCTTTTGGAATCATAGCCCCCTAAAACTCTTGTCCTTGTCCATCTACCATCCAATGATGTATTTATTATTAATAATGATCAAAACATTACATTTCATGGGCATTCTGGCCTCTTTTAATTGTTTGGGAACTCTGGCCTTTCATAAATTAAAAAAATATATTATTTAATATGGGGCTCAAAACCAGGGTATTACATTCCCCTCCCCCTTATTTTGGTGTTGTCCTCAGTGCATATAAAAAACATAAATCAAAATTTCAAAATTTATTCAAAAAGTTGTGGGTACTCTGCTCGCATGGAATCTTCATGCTCCCAAGTAGCATCTTCAGGACTATAGCAGGTCCAATGGAGTTTTACCAACTCCATAACTTGATTCTAGAGCATTTTGACTTTTCTGTCCAATATATGCATTGGTTGGACCTGAAAGTCTCCCTCTGTCTCTACTTGAATTAGATGCCAATCAATAACATGGTTACAATCATGTACATTGTTTTTAGCCAAGAAACATGAAATACATTATGCACATGCATGGAAGCAGGCAATGCAAGCATGTTTGCAACTGGCCCTATTTTGTCCAATATCTCAAATGGACCATAGAATTTGGCTGCTATCTTTGTACAACTACACAACTTCAAAGAGCTCTTCTTGGGCTTCACTTTTAAAATCACATGTTCCCCCACTTTAAATTATGTAGTTGTCTTGTTCTTATCTACATAAATTTTCTGCCTATCTTGAGCTTCCTTTAAATTCTCCTTAATTCTAACCATCTGGTCTTCCATATCCTTGAGCAATTTTGGCCCAAGTATCACTCTATCTACTAGATTGTCCCAACTCACTGGAGTATAGAATTTCCTACCATACAAAGCTTCAAATGGGATCATTTTTAATGAAGCTTGATACCCATTATTATAGGCAAACTCAACCAAGTGCAAGTAATCATTCCACTTAGATGGCTTATCCATCACATACATCCTCAACATGTCTTCAATTAATTGGTTTACTCTTTCTGTCTACCCATCTGACCATGGATGGTATTCTTTGCTAAAGTTCATATTTGTACCAAATCCTTTAAACAATCACCTCCAAAAATTTGAAGTAAACTTTGTGTCTCTGTCTGAAACAATTTCCTTAGGTATCCCATGCAACTTAGCAATCTCCCTCATGTAGATTTATGTATTATTAATTGTTGTATGAGTGATTTTTACAGGAACAAAATGAGAAACCTTTGTCAATTTATCAACCACTACCACGATTGAATCATGTTGTCTTGTTGTCCTAGGAAATTTAGTTATAAAATCAATGGTTACCACTTCTCATTTATTCTCTAGAATTGGTAATGGTTGTCTCAAACCCGTTGGGTTCCTATGCTCAACCTTCATTCTCTGACATTCCATACATCTGGAAATGTAATCAACAACATCTTTCTTCATTCATGGCCAAAATAATTGGCTTCTTACTACTGTAATTTGTTTTTGGTAACCAGGAGGTCCAGCATATGGAACATTATGCATTTCTTTTAATACCAAATTCCTAAGTTCTCTGGAACTAGGAACATAAATTCTATTTTTATGCATAAGTAATCCATCTTCCTTCATCTCATATTTTATTTTTTTTTGTTGTACATTTTCTTGTTGCAAGCTTTCTTTTACCTACAGGTAATGTTGATCTATAACAACAACATCTAAAATTTTGCTCTTTAAATCTGATTGATGCATACTAATGGTTGTAGCATGCATGTGATTTACTCTTCTGCTAAGTGCATCAACAACTTTGTTTTCTTTTCTTTTGATATGCTTGATATCAAAATCGTATTCACTTAAAAATTACATCCATCTCATTTTCTTGGCATTCAAAGTTGGTTGTTCAAAAAGATATTTCAGATCATTATGGTTTGTTCTTAATGAAAATCTCTTCCCCATGAGGTAATGCCTCCACATCTTTAATGTGTGAACAATGGCAACAAGTTCCAAGTCATGTGTGGTATAGTTCCTCTCATGTTCCTTAAGATTTCTTGACTCATAACCAATGACATGTCCATTTTGAGAGAGGACTCCACTAAGTCCTTCCTTGCATGCATATGTACATACCGCAAAAATTTCATTTGGGTCAACAATCTTTAAAATAGGTGCACTAGTAAGTAATTCTTTCAGCAAATTAAAGTTATCTTCACACTCAATTGTCCATTCAAATTTAATTCCCTTCTTTTGCAAGGAAGTGATGGGATGAGAAATCCTAGAGAACCCTACTATAAATATTTTGTAGTAACCATCTAATCCCATAAAAGATACAACTTCTGAAACATTCTTGGGTGTTTTCCATCCTCTAATGGTTTCAATCTTCTTTGGATCCACTGCTATACCTTGTTCTAAAATTATGTGTCCCAAGTAATGGATTTGTTCTCAGTAAAAAGAACACTTACTAAGCTTGGCATACAACCGATGTTCCCTTGGAACTTTCAATACTAATCTTAGGTGTTGTTCATGCTCTTCCTATGACTTATAATAGATAAGTATGTCATCCAGGAATACTATGACAAAATTATCCAAATAATTTCTGAATATGCTATTCATTAAGCACATAAAGACAATGAGTGCATTGGACAGTCCAAATGGAACCACTATAAATTCATAATGCCCATACCTAGTTCTAAAGGTTGTCTTATGGATGTCTTCTTCCTTGATTCTTATCTGATGGTATCCTGATCTCAAGTCTATCTTCAAAAATATATTTTCCCCTCTTAGTTGATCAAAGAGGTTATCAATTCTAGGTATAGGATATTTGTTCATCACAATGCATTTATTCAACTGTCTAAAGTCAATACATAACCTCAATGTTCCATCCTTATTTTTGACAGAGAGTACTAGTGCTCCCCAAGGTGAAACACTTGGACGTTTGTACCCTTTCTTCAACAATTCTTCCAAGTGAATTTGTAATTATTTTAATTCTGGTGTACTCATTCTGTAAGGTGTTTTTGATACTGGGGCAAATCCTGGCACTAAATCAATAGAGAAATCTATCTCCCTCTTTGGTGGAAACCTTGGTATTTGTTGGAATACATCTTCAAATTCTTGTAGTACCGAAAATTATTCAAGGCTTGGCCCCTTTGTATTTTCTATCTCCTCCACATGGGTTGCATACAATTAACATCCTTTTCTAAAACATATTTTAAGTTGTAAGGATGAAATATCCCTTATAGAAATGGGTCTTGGAACTCCTTTCACAGTTTTTTGTTTTCCTTCTGTTATCTCCTAAAATAGCACTGTCAATCTTTCAGTTTTAGGTAATAGAAACAGGTCAAAAAATTCATTTCTAAATTTTTGAGGTATGTTATATGGTCTGCTTTTTGGATGTAAACTTGGAAGAAGTATCATCTTTGGTCTTGGCATTCAAAATTTCAAATCTCAGGTTTTCAGTGGTTAAAAGGGGTTAAAAAATGGCTCTTAACCACTAAAAGTCGTGGTTTTCAGTGGTTAAGAAGAGGAAATAAAAGGCCCATTAACCACCGAAAACGTTTCTATGCGCAAAGCAAAAACTTGTGCTTTCACACGAGCCAGATGTCAAGCAAGAGTGATCATCACTTCTAATCGTCGAAAGTCATGTCAAATGGTGAGCTCTCTAGGTCATTGATGAATTAATACCGAAATGTCCTCTCAGCCTTCATCTGTCAGATTGCCATTAAGTTTCAGTGAGGCACAAAAACTCATATGAGATTTCACATAACAGAAAGGATACATCACGTGGATTTTCAATACTACCAGCCATGGGATTACAAGATCATGATGATTTATTTTTAGCTCTGTTTAATTTCCATTTAATTTCATTTTGAGTCTGAGAGCTGTCATCTATATCACAATCCCGTGATTCTCTCAACCAGGCACATTAGCAGAGTTCATAATCCCGCTCACTATGGAAACCTGGTGATTAAAGTCTCGAGTTCAGTAATCGATCAATCATCCATGTGTCAAACCAAATCATTCAACCCAGTCATCAGGTAGTTTCAATTTGGTCATATTCCGATTCTATATTGTCTCTTACCTGGAAATAAGTCTCGGCTTAATTTTAGTTTACTAGTTGTTTGAATCAAGTTTTGGTTAAATCATGATGCTGAGTCATATATATGGTCATTATTCTTACTCTGAATTATACAGTTGGTTCCTGATTCAGCTTTGAGTTAAATCCTCTGTCATCGATTCTGTTGTCGAAATATACTCTCTGTTTGATGATTCACACCTTTTGTTCATCGAGCCATACCATACCTTGACCTGTTCCTAAAGTTTCGAGTTATGTCCCTATTTGCATGCATATTCTCCTAATTGACAGGGACACATCAACATTTCTTAAATGCCAAAGTCTGGACCAGCCCTAAGGGCTGAACTCAATGGGGTTTGGTACCTCGAGGCTCACCCTGAGGTGGATGAATTCTTCAAGCAGGTCGGTGTTTATGCTTACTGTGAAAAACTGACAAACTTCCATCAGCAAGTTTGCGAATCATTTTCCACTTCATACGATGGGAGGACTGCTATAGTGGGAAAAGAGGAATTCGTGGTGGATGAAGCTGCAATTGCTGAATACACAGGTTTACCTAGGTCAGGAGACTATTGGTTCAAGTCTACCATACCTTCAAACATTGAATTTAGGTCATACCTGCTGCATGTACACAAAGATTTGATCTAGAAAAAGGATATTCCAATGTCTTACTATTATAGCCCTAAATTGCACCACACATGCTTACCTGGCATCAGGCCAACTCATATCCCTTCATTGCCAAAACATCTGCTGAACAACTCTTTAGAAATCCTCTTGTGTCAAGGCCCACGTGCCCTAACCCATTACTGCACGTGTGTGCACGCTAGCTGGCTCACTACAGCCCGCGTGTACCTAACAAAGCATGAAAAAAGGAAAGTTTCTGACGGAACAAAAAGCTATTGGTCAGTTAACTGAAAATCCCAGCCATGCATGGCCAAGGGTTCATCCAAAACCCTAGCTCCTTCTAGCCTATAAAAGAAGGGGTAGGGGTACCATTTGGAGGAGGAAAAAATATAGCGAAAAAAATCTGCCCATTTACGCAATCCATTGTCCCAACCCTTTAGCCTTTCGTCATGCCAAAGGAGATTTAACGCAAAGAAGTTGGAGGATAGAAGAAGAGGAGCCTAGGATCAGGATCAAGGAATGGTGGTCGGTCTCGAATTTGATTGTAAGTTGATTCATTTTTCAAATAATAAAAGAATACTTTTTCCGTCCCAATGCATGAGTTATCTATGGTTTGGTTAATTTATGCTTAATCTCTAACCCTTGAGTAGATAAGTAGCATGGATGCATAGTTGTCTGTCTTGATTGCAGGTCATCTTTGGAAGGAGCAACGCAAGCAAGTCGTCAAAGCGCAATGGAGGATCTACATCGAACGTCGGTAACAAGGTTAGTAGTCATTCTCCATGCATTTACTGTGAAAGAGGGGTTGAAGTTTTGGGTTGTAGGTTAAAAAGTAATTTCTTTACGGTCAAAATCTGCATGCAAGTCTGACCCTAGTTTGCTAGTCCGTAGGGTATTTTTCCCAACAACATAATTGGTGACCATACTGGGGATAATACTCTTTAGGGTTTTTGGATTTCTTTAAAGTTTTTGGGTAGTTTAAAGAATAGGTGTTCTGTTTTTCTTTGCCTTTCTTTTTTCTGTTAGGTCTGAGCTAGCAGGGAGCCTGGTTCTTCACACCAGTTTTCCCTGAATTTTGCTTGATGGTAGTTGTCGGGACACACAGAGGTACATGCGGCCTGCAGAAGGCCTGCACGCGTGTACCCATGCGCTATCCTGTTACAGCCCACATGTGAACGCTAGCTGTAGGGATAACAATAGCGTGTAGGAGTTCAGAGAACTTTGGAGGTAGTCCACCTCTTCCCTGTCAGAATTATACATTCTCAGGGGGTTTTCTAGAATCCTGTCTGAGTCTTGTTGGTTCATGGTCCTATCTCAGATTTCTTTTTTCGCTTTGTTATTCCTTGCATTATTTTTTCTTTTCTATTAGAAAGAGCATCCTAGCCTTCAAGGGACCCTGGTTATCAATACCTGAGGCCTCTTCCTGGTCTGGACTGCCTGTTTTCATTTTTTTTCTTAGAATCTATACATACACGCGGCCTGTACAAGGTCAGCCCACGTGTACACGCTTCCTGTTTTAACTCAGCACACATTTGCACACGTGTTGTTTTAGTGACAGTAGCGTGCTTGACATGATACTTTTTAATCAAGGTGGGGAAGTCATCCCCTCCTTTGATGAGAAGTATTCCTCTCAAGTGTTTGAGTCTAGGGTTGAACAATCAGTAGGTTAGGTCCTCTTACCCTTAGCTTGTTTTTTCTCAGTTGATAGTTGACAGAAAATATAAAAAGAAAATTTTGTTTTATGGTTTTTAGACAAGCGTAAGAGTCTTTGTTTTCTTGATTTCCATTGTGTGTCTTTACTTTGATTCTTTGTGATTTGCGCTTTAAAACAAAATTTGTTTTTCTTGGTTTTGTGCTTGTCGGTATTTTCCCTTTGTTTCTTTATTAGCACTTAAATAAATAAAAAATCTCTTTTCATTTTCTTCTTTGTTTGAAGAGTGTGTTTCTGCATCATTAGCTCGGGAGAAGTCTTTTGTTTCATAAGTTTTTGCAGTGCATTTAGAGAATAAGTAGCTCGTAGTTGAGCGAAATTTCTTTATGATTGCTGCATAAAATCTTAGAAAAATTGAAAAGAAAAAGAAATCTTTCTTCGTGAAAAGTCGCTGAAATTTTGCATTTAGTAAAAGTCTTTTGTTTCTAGATTTTTTCATTCGTTTTTTATTTCTTCTATACACATCATCAGTTTCAATCTCGTACCCCCTGACTTAATAAAAAACCATAAAAGCAATGCTAATCTTAAAATCTATTAGACTTTTTGTTTGTAGGGTTCACAAACTAGTTCAGGACTAGGGCCTTGGATTAGGTTGGAGAGGAAACTCTCCAAGGCCATTCAAAACCAAACATTGGAGTCTACAATAGGG
>JASDQU010681294.1:6426-32138 GCA_032191745.1 Picea mariana
ATTTGATACTGCTGTGTATTAGTTCATAACACATATTTAATCTTGTAAAAGAACCTTCCTCACACATGCATTATGACAAGAAGAACTAAGTAACTTACACATAAACAAGTTGCACATTTTTAACACATGAAGCAAATGTAGGTCACATTGGAGTGTATAACTCACATTTTAAATTTTGGAAAATGGATACCTTGCACCCTTAAACAAGTACCTTCCATTTTCATATCACCTGATCCTTTCTCAGATGTGGGAAAATTTTGTGTTTTTTCACCACTTTATAGGCTTCATCGCCCCTCCAAAAGGGCGTACAGGGAGATAATACCCTGATAATTTCCCCCCTACAATGTCTCAAGGAGTGATAATCCCTTGTTCATCACCTTTTATGTAGTGTTACAAGGGAGATAATCCTTGTTCTGAGTGAATTTGGAGATTTATTTTCCTCCTTTCTGATAGTGCTTCATCTCATACCTTTAGATTATAACCCTCTATGCTTGATTGTGTCTTTGATTAATTAAAGTTCAGTGATTATCATATGTTTTGTTGCCTCTTTCAAGTTAACAATTCCTTCAAATTGTGAAATGTACATGACTTCCCTAGGTTAACTTGATCCTTTAACTAACTCTATTCCATTAGTAGCTTGATCCTCTTCAGTTGTAGGTATTCAAACTTATGTTATCTTGATTCCAAATACTTCTAAGTGTTTTACCTTTTTGTTTTTGGGATCCTTTTCATTGGTTTGGAGGCTGCTTATGTTGCATTAAGCGATTTGTTTTAGTCTCTCATATTTATTCTCTTGGAAAAAGTTATGATCCCTTGAGTGTACTCCTGAGCTCTTTGGACTTTCTTCAACTTTGCATTGATCATTGATTTTTCTATTTTATTTTTGAGGTTTCAAAAAAAAAAAATCCATTTACTTTACGTTTTGGGTTCATGTTTGAAAAAGTGTTGAATTCTTGTGATTTAATTTGTTTTTTCCTTGGGTGATTGTTTTCTACATCTTATTTATCTTTGGTATCGTTTGCAAGCGTCATTGAGTTATTTTATTCTAATTGAAAGTGAAAGAAAAAGAAGGTTCTATTTTGAGTTTTTCATGTGATTTCAAAATGAAGAAAACAAAAGTTTTGCATCCTACTTTCATAGATGGAGAGCTTTGGTACACATTTTAAAGAGTTTGTCTTTGTTTGGGATTTCATGAACATTAATTTGATAGTTTTGAATTTTAATTTTCTCCATTTGATAAAGAAAAAATTAAATTTGCATTGTATTGGGTATTTATTTGCATTAAGAAGAATAATAGTTACTGTCCTTTCCTCATATAGAATTCATTAAAACAAGATCTTTTGATCTCATTCTTTCTACATGGTTTTGGAATCGAGTCATAAAAACATCAGTTTCACCTTCGTGCACCATTTTGAGTAAGGAACAATCATAAAAAATCAGCAAACACACTTAACAAAATCAATTAGACATATTTTGTTTTATAGCGCACCAACAGTAGTATAAGTATAGGTCCTTTGAATTAAGGTGAAGTGAGTAAACTATCCAAGGCTATTAAATGCGACTGTAGAATACTAGAGAGAGAAAAAATCCAGTAGTAGCAATTAATGTTAGTCGGGAAAGCTCCTTTCAAACAACGATCAAACATGAGGTCAAGTGAAGTGATTGGTTGATATTTACCTTCTTTCGATTGCCTAGTGGGACTATTGCAAGTTTGGGTCTTTGAAGAGTGGTAAGTTCTTAGGGCGACACCAATAATCTTATTTTTTGGGTCACATATTTGTGTCCAACATTCCCAGACCCATTTTCTGGTATTGACTGTCGACTATTCCCCCCCAAACATTCGTTTTGAATTGGTAAACATAGTAACCTCTCCTAGGATTCCACACATGTTACTTGAAGGGGGGTTCCTTCTATAAAGAATGTTCCTTGTGGTACCTGCAACAAACGATCAATCTCTACTTCAACAAATCGAGAAGGTATTTTCCTGCAGGCTCCTACTTGCATCTTGGGGGATTATTGTGTGAGGATTATCATAATTGTTTCTCATATCTTCACTGACGAATTGATATCCCATATTCAAAAGATCCTTTCACTTACTGTTTTCTTGGTTTATTACCTTTAGATTTGTTAGGGGTGTGTTCTTTCAACGTTCCTATTTGGCCTTAGGAATCATCATTTTTATTATAGTTCCACCATGGCTGACCAAGGTCTCAGAAGATTGCATAGAATGCAAGGGTTGGATCCTGAAGGGAATAATCCTTTAGACAACCCTTCCAATAAAGGAACTATTAATGAAGATATTTCTTCTGAAATTAGGACTGTATCTCTTTTAAGTTACTAGCTCGAGGAGGAGGTTGAAACCATCGAGGAAGGGAACTTTATCTCTCCCACAAATCCCCTTTTAACTAGTCCCTTTCACTCACCAGTCACTAAATTACCATCCATAACATTTATTGATTCTTTTTCTTCTTATCGCTTGTCACTTGATACATTCAATAGGTAACCTTTAGGCCTAGATCCCATAAAACCTGACTTTCCAGGGTGATTGGTAGTATCACTCCCTCTTCTTACACTCCCTGCAGTTGACCCTAAAATAACTAATTTTACACAACAATGTACTACTGGTGATTCTACTTTGTTGGGAACAACATTATCCCAAATTTCCCCATCAAAACCACCCGCGAGCACAAATCCTTTCACACATGGAACAAGTTATGTTACCACTACTATAGCTTCATATATTTTCACACCAAGTGATTTACTTGGATGTTCTATACCATTTCCCTCTGGTCAAGTGGCCAGTAGTACTGTTGCCTCGGGCCCTGGGACAAGTAGCTTATTTTTTCCCCCTTTTGGTAAAGTAGGTAACACAATGACAATCACACAAACTATTCATCCAACATAAAATGTTCAAATCAAAAGTTCTTCCATACCTCCCACTGGGGGGAAACCCTTAGCTGCAAGGACATATTCAACTTGGTGGAAACTACCATCTTAGGGGAAATAACCAGTTTGGGGGTAGAATCTAGTTTGGGGGAAATCCTTTACTAGAAACCATCTAGGTCAAACCCTTACTAGAAACCAGTGAGGGAAATCCCTTACTAGAAACCAACCTCAATCCTGGGGGAAGACTTTTTTGATTGGCCCTATAGGAATTTATCCTGGAGTTGAAAACACTCCATGGGGTCAAACTAATATGAGGAGAATCCCTCCGCAAGGATATTTTCCTACTCAACCTATGAACCCCATATTTGCTACTCCCCAACCCTCTCAAAACCAATATATGGGAGGACCATCATGTTTTACAATGCCATCAAAACTAGTATATGGTCCTAATCATATCCCTATGCCACATCAGTACTACCGATATTTGAAAACAACCCGACATCTTCCCCTTTTGGATACATTTTATCTATCATATTTTTCATGTTTGACTAACGATCCCATACAACATGCCTTATTCTGGTCACCAATCCCTACCAAACTACCCTCTGATATCCCAAAGTTTGATGGGAAGACTTGAGAAGATCCTAACAATCATGTAATCACCTTCCATACATGGTTCTATTCAAAATATTTGATGGATGATTCCATTAGATTACGACTTTTCCAAAGAACTCTCATGGGTTCAACAACAAAATGTTATATCGAGATGCCACGAAAATCCTTTGGTGACTTTAATTCCCTCGCTATGTCATGTTTTACTCATTTCCATGATATCAATACCAATATTTTAACCTCACTTAGGCAATCCACCTCCACCCATATATATTATCTCATTCATGAATGGAGGTGACAACGATGATTGATTAAAGATGCAATTCTAGACTAACTTCTGGAAGATTGATTCACTAAGTTACTTTTACCACCCATTGCTAGAGATATCACCATGTGAAGCGTTTTCATTGAGGATAAATTAATTAGTTTTGGTCAATATTTGGACTTGGTATATTCCCAATATGGCACAATTTATGATTTGATTCCTCATGATCCTCACTCTTCCAATGATCCTTCTACACCATCCCAAGAAGCCCATGTCGATGGAATGGTGGGTTCCATAAAAAATACAGTCTAGGAACCAATCAACTAGAAAACAAGGCCAACCATCCTCCACCTGATCAAAATCTGGACCAGGGGTCAAAATTTTGCTCAAATTTCAAAGTGTTTGGAATGTGACGAAAATGGTGCCATTGCGTCTGTCTCATCTTCCTGATTCCGGTGGTATATTTACTTTCTCAAACAGAGTCCGTATGGAGAAGTTATTGCGATCTGTTCGCCAAGTCAAACAGGCAAAATTTTTGATGCTGACTGTACCTGTCCGTACAGTCCATACAGTGGTGACGTGGAAAATCCGTACAGTCCATACGATGACGTGTCAGGTGGATGATGTGGCAAGTATTCATTGGTTGATAGATGGCGAATCAGGAATTGACACATGTCCAGTTGGTGGCAAATGATTTGAGGACACGTGGCCCAATCCATGGGTGCCACGTGTCCCCCCATTGTTTGGTTTATGTTGTTATATAAAAGATAATGGAAGTCCACGGGGTTCGACCCCCGGATCTCCCCCCACTTTACAAAGCCTTCGCCAACTTCAACTATCCAATATGCCGACAATAGTTTCTTGTTATATGTGTCTACGCATATACATTTAAGTTGGTGTATTGTTTTAAATATAAAGGGGGGCGGGCCGGGGCTTAGCCCCGACCCATGGTTGCATTAAACTTTCATATGTCCGTGTATTATAATGCGCGTGGGGTTGGTTATTTTTAACATTACAACCCGTGGTTTTATATGTACCGCATGTGACCACATAGGGTACGCGCGCGGGGGTTCAAACCTTATACAAAGCCCCGGTCACACTATGTTACACATGCCCATATTCTCCGACAGAGCGCGCGCACATATGGTTATTGTAATAGAGCACGGTTTTATCGCACCACATATGACCGCAATGTGGATTTTGGCGCGGAGTTTTGGTTTAAAGCCCGGGGTTACATGCGCCACCCCATATGACCCTTGCCACATATATGCGCGCAGATTTAAGTTGGGTTTTGGTTTTGGTTCAAACACGTACCCGCCACTTGTCACTTCAATATTAAACAGTGGCAACTTAGCCCTTTTGGTGCGCGGGGAACGTGGCCACATGGCCCCATGCACCCAACACCTCCGACCTTGGGGGCTCTAATTTCGCTAATGGTGCGACATTTTGGCACAAATTTTGGAAGGCATGCGTGTGCTGGGTTTAGGCACGGAAAAATCCCAGAAGCTAGGTTATTCACACACAGGTGCAAAATGGCGAACTGGTGACAGCAAATTGAAGGAGAAAAATGGCAGGAAGCCTAACTTCTTGAGTTTTTGGCCAAATGAGGTGCCGAAAAAGCCCAGCTAGGGGTTTTTGGACATTCTGAGTCCATTGGCACTTTTTTCACAGGCATTTGAAGACTCCTTTTCTAGGTTTTTAACCATTGAAGTTTGAGGAAGCTCCATGGAGCTTGAAGCCCTCATTGTTTGAGGCATTGCTCAGATGAGTACTAGTCTATTTTCTGTGACTGAATAGTCATTTTTGACTAATTATTATGCTCTGAACACATTGGGATAGGTTTCAGATCCATTGGAGGACTTTTACAGGTGTTTTTTTCCACATAGAAGCTCAGGGAAGCTTGAAGGCCACATGTAGAAGAGGTCATGATTGGATGAGACAAGATCCATTTTCAGAGTTCTAATAGTCATTTTTGGGGTTTTTATGTATTCTGAACCCAATGGTACAGTCTGTAAATCCATTGGAGTTGATCAGAATCTTTTAAAAGAACATTTGACAAACTAATCCCAAAGAGCCAAGTCCATTGAAGGAGGCTCAAGGAGATGTAGCCCAGAGAGGGGTGAACTCCTTTATCATCTTGTTATTGTTGTGAGTTTGCTGTGTTATTTGCTGCACTTTATGTTGCTGTGTATTGGTTTATAGCACATATTTAATCTTTTAAAAGAACATTTCCTCACACATGAACATTGACAAGAAGAAGCAAGAACTTAACACTTAAACCATCTTGCATATTTTAACACATGAAGCAAGGTCCTGTAAGGTTTATTTTATTGAAGTAGAGGGTGCTTGCATAGCATAACAAGTCAGCCTTCTATTTTCAGATCACCACCCCAGTCTCATCATAGACTGGTACCAACATAAAATCCACTCCCTCTCCTACACATACCTATGAGCTGAATGTGATTCAATTCACTTCATCTCGACAACCTGGAGGAAAGAAAAAAGAAAGGGTAAATCTAAAACATATTCTAACCATCAAGAGAGTACAAAACCTCAAATAGTTGATAAAAACTAATCCAAAAAGGAAGGTGGAGTTTCCCTTGTTGATTTTCGGAGATGAAAATTACACAAAATACTTCCCCCATCATGAGGAAGTCACCAAAATGTTTAAGGGAGCCTCCAAACCCACAACATTAACATACCCTTTCCCACCTCAACAACAAAAAATGTTTTCCCAAAATCCCACACCTCCATAAGAATGCAATGCGGGTCATCCTTACCATGGGGATGCTTTCATAAGAACCTGTGTCTGTATGTGTAATGAGACAGTTAGTCTAACAACTAGAGCCAAGATAAATGACATCCCTTCAGAAAAAAATTCCAATGGAGGTGCTACGAATAATCCCTCCACTTCCACTACTCCTCGAATTTCCAACCCTCTTCAAATAGAAAGGCCCATTTATAATTCAATGTTGCATCCACCTAATAAAACAATTCAAAAATTGATATTTATTACAAGTACCCATTCTACCCAAAACTACAACATTGTTGAATATTTGGCATAGGCACCTTGTGCTATGTCGACACTAGAAATTATAAAAAACTATCCTAGTCAACACAGAACCCTGTTGTCAACTATTGGAGCTGTGGATCCATAGGCATCTAATATTATCATGTTTAACTTGGAATATTTCAAATGGAGGCTCTCCTACCACATTGCATTCCAAATTCACACTATGGTTCATGGGAAGAATATCCATCGTACTATTTTGGATGAAGGAGCCTCAACTTCTATCATGTCTTTATCTTGTTAGAGGGCCATTGATTCTCCTGAACTAAACTAGTCTCCTACTACCCTAAAATCATTTTATGGATGTGGATTCCAACCTTATGGACTCTTGCAATCCTTACTTGTGAAATTGAGGGGGAAAACCATTTCTCTTGATGTATAAGTGGTCGATGCATCCCTGGATTATAACTTGTTTCTTGTTCATAGTTGGTTTTATACGATGAATATTGTTGCATCTTCTATCTTTCACCTCTTGCAATTTCCCCACCAAGGGAAAATTGTGACCGTTGACCAACTCGAGTATTTCACACTCGATATCCAGAACCATTATGCTAATAATATCCCTTTCATGGGACATTTGAATCTTGAGTATGAGAGTGTGGGGGTAGTTCTCCTCAAGGAATCCTCGCTCATGGGAGTTTTTACCTTGCCTTCCCCTGATCCCCCACATTAGTTTTCCATGCTAAACATGCTTTCGGCTACAGTGCAACAATCTCCCGAATCATTCAATCCTTGGGTAATACCTAGCCCATGTGAAATTGAATCACTAGGTGACACCATGCCACTTGTTCCAGCATAGGTTGCATATCATGTTATTCAATCTTCCTCTTACATCCTTTATTTTTTTGACCAACATATTGTGGCATCATATCCATACTCTCTACCATCCTAGCTAAACTCCTCTTTGTCCTCTTTTGATTATCTCATACTGACTTTCCCATCATATGAGTCCATAATGGATATTTTGAGCATAGAAGAGTCACCTTGGGAATATTATCAACATAGATCACATTTCCTTCCACATATGGACACAATAGAGAATAACATTAAATCCATTGTTCCACCTAATATTATTGAAAACCCTCAATCTCCCACTCTTACACAAGAGACTATGTCTAAAGGGAATTTAGGAAACATTACAACTACCATTTCAATCGAAATATTAGTGAAACTTGGTATCGTGGAAAATATTCATCTTGTCCAAAATTCCTCACCTCAAGAGATCAAAACTTATATGGCCTTGTTTAAAGAATTCCACGATGTTTTCTCTTTTATTTATGAATAAATTCCAGGTATTGATCATTCCATCGTTGTTCATGAGATCAAAACCTACCCTGAAGTCAAACCTGTCTGGTAGAAACTTCTCCCAGTGCATCCCCGAAAGACTACGACCATTAAGGAAGAGATCTAAAAATTCTTGAAATATGGTTTTATTTACCCTATACCATTAGTAGACTTCGTCTCCAACATCATTCCAGTCATTAAAAAAGGGAAATATCAGAGTTTATGTCAATTACAGGGACCTTAATAAGGCATGTCCCAAGGACAATTACCCTACTCCTTTTATTAACCAAATCATCAATAATTGTGATGGAAGTGTCATATTTTAATTTATGGATGGTTTTTCTGGCTATAATCATATCAATATACTCCCATCCAACCAACAAAACATGACCTTCATCTTCCCATGGGGGACATTTTCTTATCATAAGCTACCCTTTGGCTTTACAAATATTGGTGCCACTTTCTAGTGAGCCATGTCGTATTCCTTTCATGATATCAAGCATATTGACCTCGATGACTTACCTACTCATTCTCCTCAACGAGAGGATCATATTGAGCATCTTAGAGCCATTTTTATTTGATTTTGAAACTATAATATTCACTTGAATCCACACAAGTGCATTTTTTGCATTCAAACTAGACGACTCCCGCACTTCATTGTCTCCAAAGATGGTATTTGGGTTTATCTCTTAAAGGTTGAGTCTATATTATCATTACCGCCTCCATCAAGCCTCCACCAACTTCAAAGTTTGCAAGAGGAGAAAAACTTATTACGTCGCTTCATTCGTAATTATGTGGAAATTACAAAAGGATTTATGTGCTTGTTAAAAAAGAATGTTCCTTTCATTTGGGACAACCAAGCTCAATAATTGTTTGATGCTCTCAAACACACATTAACTCATTTTCCATTAATCCATCCCCATAATTACATGAGATATTATATCCTTTACCTCGATGGGTCTGTTTCCACCATCAGAATGGTATTGGTTCAAGAGGATGACGACGAAGAAGAATACATAATTTATTACCTAAGTAAAAGCCTCGCGGGCCTTGGAATTCATTATTCGCATGTTGAGAAGTTGGCTTTGGCAGCACTAATTTCTTTCCAAATATTTCGACATTACATTTTTCTCCACAAAACCTCGATCATTGTAGATGCCAACCCTATGTATCATAAATTGACACATCAAGTACTAGGGGGGAAATACTAAAGATGGATTGTTACTCTGCAATAATTCGATCTAGAATTTTCCAAATCAAAATTAAAGAAATCCTTGGGTTTTTCTAAGCTTATGTGTGACCTTCCCCGTAATGATAAAGAAATTGTGCCCATCGACTCTCTTCTTGATGAGTCATTGTTCCTCATTAGCACGTTCAAACCTTAGTATGGAGACATCACTTTGTATCTACAAACCTAATTCTTTCGACCTGAACTATATCGTGAAGATCATCGTCGGATTATCCATCATTTGAAACATTACCTCATCATTGGAGACACTTATATCACCGCAATATTGACTCTATATTACGACAATGTTTAACCCATGATGAAGACAAATGCATTCTGAATGGTTGACACTACAGAGCATGTGGCGGTCATATTTCTGGGATGGATACAACCCAAAAAATATTGCATGCAAGGTATTTCTAGCCCTCAATTTTCAAAGACTGTATAGATGTCATTAATAAATTCCAACCCTGTCAAATTTTTCATCCTAAAACACGACCTCATCCCGCTCCACTTCATCCAATATTTTTCGTTGACCCTTTTTCAAAATGGGGTATCGACTTTACAATGTAATCGTACCTCAACTGAGGGGCATGGGTATATTATAGTTGCAGTCAACTATTTCTCTAAATGTGTCAAGGATATACCTACATTCACATGTGATGGAATATATACTACTTTATTCGTATTCAATCAGATTATCACTAGATTCAGAGTCCCACAAGCCATCGTTACTAATCATGGTTCATACTTTCGAAACCATATGATGGTTGAGTAAAGTGCCAAATTGGATTTTCTCCTTGCGAACTCATCCCCATATTACTCCCAAGAAAATGGACAAGTAGAGGCCATTAATAAGGTCTTGAAAACCATGATCCAACAAATGGTGCGGGCACAAAAATAAAATTGGCACTTGAAATGTTTCTCGACACTTTGGGCTTACAGGACTTCTGTAAGGATTTCCATTGGGTTTACACCATTTAAATTGGTTTATGGTCTAGATGAAGTTCTACTAATTGAATGTGAAATTACATCACTTAAGCTAACCATTGTACTCTTTCCAAACACCTCTACCGAGGAAGAACGGTCATTGTATTTGACAAAACATGATGAGACCCATTGTGATGCTTCTCTCGCCAATGAGACACATAAAAAGTGCATCAAGACACAATATGAAAAATCCTTCTGACCTCATGTCTTTCACAAAGGTGACCTAGTTTTAGTCTATGACCAAGACCATGATAAGCTGGGGGTAGGTATGTTAGAAACGCATGTGGCATGGCCCTTACATTGTAAAACGATCTCTACAAAAGGGTACATATGAGCTAGTTGATTATGATGGAATCCCATTAAAGGATCCCTAGAATGGGCTCTACCTACAAAAGTACTATGCTTAGGGTCATCCTGCATTCGTGCTTCGTACATTATTGGACCATAGATTTGGTGTGTTTTGGTTGTAGTGTGATTTTTTATTTTGCATGTGAGTTTTTGTGTCACATATGTTATCTTATCCCACTTTTTGATTGAATGTGTATATGTCGACATTCTCTTTTGTATATTTTTGATTTGTGGATGGTGCTAGTCAATGTACCTAGAACATGGATTCTGGAACTTGGGTGGTATATTCCCCCACTTACGAGTTAGTGAGTTCAGGAAGAGTCTGCCTTGGCCCTATGACAAATAACATCATGAAATATCACTCCATAATTATACTTTTGACTGAGGCTTCCTCTTTTGGAATATGTCACTTGATTGTTAGTCTAAACTCTCAGCTCATGGTCTTTCAGCTGAATCACATTTATTCCATCCACGATCCTATATATTTGTGTCTATACATAAGGGTTCACCTCCTTGAAAGATCATTTGATTACATCTGATATCGACATATACCAAGGGAGTTTAATGTGGTGACTGATTCTCCACAAATTTCATGTTAGACTGACATCTAGGGAATACATAAACATTACATAATCAAAAAACATGTAAAATTGCAAAACAAAAACCCATCATTCAATTAAACACTTACGAATAAGCAATCGAAATAAAATCCATATATATATATATATATATATATATATATATATATATATATATATNCATAAAATCCAAAAATTACATCGGGGAAAAAAATATACCCATTGAAAAAGTAGTACAATACACACGACTATAATCCTCGTCCCGTAGCACATTTTTCTCATGGTAACATACAATCTCATGGGCCACTGATCGTAATATAAGGATAATGCCCTCAGGTACCCCCACTATATGCCTATGGATATGGTAAGGAACCTCCTGCATCTACATCATAGGGACACTCATGGTGAGCCCCCTCAGGTTCCTTTCCATGTCTCAAATATGCCCAACATTAGCTTCCTCTTTCTGATGCTCTTCTCTGCATCAGTGTAATGGTGACATACCTACCGGATGCACTGCTCCTCTCTCTATGAAACAAAAAAAAAAATGATTTTAGATCCCCCTTGTACAATATATATATATATTAAAAAACCAAAACAAATTGTTACAAGGTCACATTCTTTGAATACATACCTATCGCATCCCACCATGTGAAGAATCCAACATCAAATGAAAAAATCTAGGCAACACCCCCTAACCGGGACATAATACTATTCCAATACTCCATCTATGGCTCAGTCAGAAGATGCTTAGGAATCTCTATAAGTGGGTGCATCAAAGGCACTCGCTCTAAGAAGAATGGCACCAGAAGGGATCCATATCCAAATTGTTTCTATCTCCCTGTCTTTGATCCGGATTATTTTTGGCACGAAATGAGAGTGGAGATATAATAAAGAAATGTACAAAGATATATAAATAATATAACAAATATAGATCAGAGATATAACTATAAACACAGAGATACAATAAGACACAATTTCTATTAATGAGAGAAATGTACAAAACTGTAGAAATACAAAGTGAAAGACTTGCTAGAATGGTGGCATCTTATCTCTGAGAAGAGATGTGACGGTTGTTGGGGCTCAGAAATGTCATACTTTCATCCACCTTTCCCTTCATCATTCTTCACATTTCATCACCCCATTAACCTTTCATGATATCATTTTCATAAATATACTTGGGTTTCACCTTATTATTATCCACTTTATTCATTTTAGTATTAAAAGGGAATTTGTGATTAAATGTTAGAAAATCAACATGTTTTCATATATATATCAAAAATGTGTGATATTTGTAATGTGTAGGAATATGTGAAGGATTAATTCAAAAGGACTTCTTGAATACTTCCTCCACCATTTCAATATTTGAGGATATAATTCAAGCCTATTCCAAGGAGAAGATCATGGAGATTTGGTTGGCATATCTTATCCAAGATATATGAGAGATATGTGTGAGGATTTGAAGGGATTATATTTTGTAATAATGGGAAATAGGTTGAGAGAAAAGTGGATATGTAATTATGATATGGTTATCGTATCTTCAAGTCTCTCATGTATAAAAGAGAGTGCTATCTCTTCATGAGGGGGAGTAATTAGGATGACAAAGAGAGTACTCATTAGGATTTGAAAGAAAGGGATTCTTAGCTTTGATTCATAGTTTTGGTTTTCATGATTTCATTATTCTATTATGAAGATTGATTTGATTATTGTAATGTAAGATTGCTTCATTAGTGTGAGCTCACATATGTTGTTGTGTCATTCAACTCTTCACATGTTGTATTTCTTTTCCTTCATGTAGTTCTCCATTCCTAGATTAATTTCATTTACGCAATTTCCCATTCCTAGATTGATTTCATCTACACAATTTCCCATTCCTAGATTAATTTCATTTAAGCAATTTCATTTCAGTTGTAGGTTGTAGCAATTCAATTCCAAGTCGTGTGTTTCAATTTCCTACATTAGATTAATGATTCAATTTTAGTTGTAGCTTAAACATTAGATTATATTAGTCCCACTTCAATCCTGCATATACTTTGCCTGTTCTTCATAAGTTTATGAACCTCAGATTGACAAATTAGATAGTTGGGCAAGTACGACAACTCAATTAATACAAGATTAGTTTGGCCCAATATAACGACTTACGTTCCCTTGTTACAATTGTTGTTCCTTTTTCAGGTAGTGTTGTTCATTTGAATGGAACAACTATTGTTCCTTTTGTTACAATTTTCGTCCCTTTGCAGGGGTTGCATCTCTGGAGGATGGGTATTGAAAACAGAAAGTAAGAACCTACGTAGGCAACAAGTAAAATGCTTTTGCCAGCACCTACCTTCAGATGATGCATAGAGGTTATATTTTAGGACATCTTTGGAGCCCAACAATGGATATGCTCATTTTAAAGAATATGATAATTACAATGAGGTTCCAAAGGAATTTTTTAACATAAATAAAATACAAAAGCCTAACCTCGGAAGATGAAAATCCAACAATTTTGTGGACCTCATTTTTGGTAGTTTGGTGTATCAACTTCTCGGGGAACATGATAGCTCGTTGGAAAGGTATTGACGACGATCTTCATTTTACATTCTCATTGATGCATTTAATAATCTTTTGGGTTCCCTATCATGAAAAAACATCGTTTAGGCCCTTAAATGGACCCAAATAACTGCTAAAAATAGTAAATTTCCAAAGAACTATTTTGAGCCAGTTGGAATAGGTGGATGGCCACCGATATCCACCTGGATCAATCCTGCCTCCTTAGGAAGAAATGGTATCCATTTCGTTGAGTTTCCGGGGGAGAAGGGGAAGCGTTTGTTGAATCTGAATCTTAGTGAGCTGCTTGCCTTGTTGGAGAAGATACAATGCTAGGCTTGTGGAAGGTTGTCTAGAACCTGATGTTGGAAGGGTTGGACCTTTTTAACTAGTCTGGCTACATGATATGATTGTGTGAAGAAGGAATATTTGCGCTTTGCTACAATTTTTTCAACCTTCTTCTGCTGGATAAAAGGTTCTTGGACTGAGGTTGCAGTGGTTACAATGTCCTTATGTTTACCTTTTGAACAGATTAGGAAGAGGCTGAATGTTTTAGTATGATATATTACCTTGTGACACTATTTAGGTGGGACAGTAGTCAGAACTACCTCTAGTATCTTGTAGAGATGATCCCCTAGAGTAACAATGACACTACGGGGTCGAGAGTCATAAATAACATGGTGCTTCCATATATGTAACTGGCCTTAAATAACGTCACAGAAATCTAGTGGGGAAAAATCACATAATACCTCATCCTTGAAGGGCTTGATGTCGTATGACAAGCACTACTGCTGGCTGACACATATATCTCGTCCCTAGTGAAGTCGACCAATGTTGTATGGTTGCGGGTGTGGTGTTGTCGAAAATCCCAACTATTTGATGACCTTTGCTAATATGAGGTTCTTCTGGCTTAAGCTATAAACAATAAAATGTAGCAGGGCCCCCTTCACCCACATCTGTGAATGAAAAAGGCGCTTCCCGTCTTCAACATATGATGGTTCTTCTGGTTGAATTGTTGTGGTCGCAACAATAGTAGTGGGGTCTACATTGATGATTTGTCTTCTCCCATTATTTTATGAATCAAATTCTGAATTAGCGTTCAGATCCTTTTCTTTGATCTTGGCCACCAATGATTTTTTTGAGTTACATTCATCATTGTTGTGCCAGGGATTTTGTGAAAATTGCACCACTTTCCAGTATCCATATTCATCTTTTTCTTTACCCTTATTTTCTTGTGTCTTGGGCTAGTTTTTTGGAGGCTAGTTGTTAGGTACGTCTTTACCATACTTTGGTTGTTGTGGATTTTCATACCCGAACTCTCGTTTGTTTTGGTGCCTAAATTTTTGCTCGATTTTGATAGCATATCGATAGGCAAATCCCAGTGATGAGATGTCCATAAAAACCGTTTTTGTTTAGATGTACCTATGTAAAGCCCCATGCTATTTCAAAACCAGATGTCACTCAAAGTGTTTGATACCCATATTGATGCGCACGGTATGGAAATTATTTTTTAACTCTGACACTGTTTGGCCCCTCTTGTTGTAGTGTGGTCCATCTCATGTATTGGTTATCATAGTTACCAATAGGGTAATATTTTTCCTTCACCACATCCACAAAAAAATCCCAAGTGGCCTCAGTGATCTAGGAGGATCTCGAAATGCTAAAAAATAAAAGTTATCAAATGCTCAAGAAAACTACATGATCATGAAGTGCTTGTTGCAAGATTTTCGGCAATGCAAACAGATTGAAAATCTAAGTTCTTATGAAAAATATATGGTCGTTTAAAGATGTTGATAAAAAATTCAAAGTCAATCTAGTCAAGACTATATGGCGGATGTTAGCGATCTATCACGCTGATGTCAACATGACACATGGAAGCCTCTAGACGTGACACGTGGAAACCAATTTCAGGATTTTTGGGTGCTGATGTGAGGGATGATTAGACTATACATCTGTTGACATGGAAGTTTGTACAATGGCATGAAAGACCTTAGTGTAGACACGTGGCGGTATAGAAGGACACATGGAAAAGACATGGCAGTGGCATGGTAGTGATGTGGCAGTATGGCACAATGACAAGTGGCATTGAATGGACTATTAACTAGGTGTTGAGTTGGCTCGAGCGAGTTATATGTTGTCAAGTGGCCCAATCATAGGCTGCCACGTGATACCCTGGATTAGGAAAAAAGGCATGGGTCAACAATTTTAGCCTTCAAGGAATTCAAGCTTCGAACTTCCAAACATGGTAACGAATTTACACCAATTGGTGGACTAGATGGGCTATTGGTTAGTTTGTTAACCATGTGGCACAAAGTTTTAAATAAAGTGATTGTGCGGGAATTTTGGATGTTAAGCGCCTAATTGACAAGGCTATGTCACCAACCAAGGCGTGGAACCAAAGGATTGAATATCGAGAGCCTGTCACATTAAGAGCGCATACACATAGCCCCATGTAATCAGGATCCTGGTAGAAAAGAGGCATGCGCCCATATGGTTACCGCCAAAGTGGGTCTTTTTACCTTAAGTTATGTTTGTTTATCCATATTTTGGGCTATTTTAATGTATCTAATACCAATTTTTTGGGGATTTGAGCCCAAAAGGAGGCTAGATATTGGGGTAAAGTTGGGATTTTACCCCTAACCAATTGTTTATTTAAATTTGTCCTTTTTTCCATGAGAGGACAATCATTTTGATGCAGAAGTGAGGAGAAAGGGCTTGTTGAAGAAAGTCATGTCCTCATTATGTAAGTGGTTGTTTGAGCCCATTTGAGAGAGGATCTTGGCGAGGATTGTTTGAGTTTTTTCAAGGAGGACTTGTACAATAGATCAGAGAGCTATTTGTATCATATTGAAAGAATTTTGACGATGTAAATTGAGAATTTTGGAGGAGAAATAAAGCGGTCATCCACTGGAAGCGAGACCGAAAGACGTAGCCAAACCCTTTGGTGAAATCCATTATCAAACCTCTTTGTCTCTATTTATTTCTTGTTGCTACTTTCTGTTATGTTTTTCTGCATATTTTAAATTTATGTGATGCATTCTTATCGATCCGATGCTTTAAACACATGTACTTTCACTTGATTAAGCTGTTTATAATACCTTCACATTCAGATCAATTATTTTGGTATCAGAGAAATTTGTTGTGTTGGAAGGTTTAACAGGTGTAGGTGTTGATTTCTCACGAGATCTAAGTCTCAAAGGGGAGACAGAACACTTGAAGATTTTATTCCTGAGATTGAATAAGAATTATGAAGAAGATGCATGGATTCTGAAGAAGGGATTTCTCTAGAAGAAAGAGAGTTTATAAGAGATTTATTTTCCATGACAGAGATGGTAAAGGTGTTGTGTGACAATTTCCTAGAAAGGAAGAAACATGATCAAGGTGAATCATCAACACATTAGATTAAAAGTGAAGAGGGAGGAGAACCTCCTTAACCTCCTTCTTCTCCATATTCTTCATCTTCGAGTACAAGTTGAAGTTCCACTTCTACCACCTTTTCTGCAAGAAAACATTCTCATTCTCATAAACATAATACTGATGCGCCATTACTTAAGCTTGATGTAAAATTTGAGTTACCAGTTTATGATGGTGAACTAAATGTTGAAAAGCTAGATAATTGGGTGAGACATATTGAAGTCTATTGTAGGATACAAAAGACCATTGATGATGAAATGATGATCTAGCTTTCTAGTCTCAAATTAGGAGGTACAACTCTCACATGGTGGGAAAGAAAAAGAAAAGAGGATCTCAAGAAAAGCGGTAAAATACTCTCTTCTTGGAATGATTTTGTAACTTCTTTGACAAATAAATTCTATGCTTTAGCTTACATTCAAGAATCTATGATATCTTGGAAAAATTGTAGGAAGTTAAAAGGTCAAAGTGTTCAAAGTTACACACAAGAATTTCATACAAGGGCATTGTTGTTGGGCATAACGCTGGACACACAAAAAACTTTACTCAAGTGCATAGTTGGTTTACATAGTTATTTAAGACATACAATTCTCATGTTTAATCATGCAATTTTAGATGAACTATGTGTTCAGGATACTGATCTAGAATCTAGAGGAAAGAATGTAACTAATGACTTTGTAAAACCATGTAAGTCTACTGAAAGTAAATCTAAAGGCAAAGGAAAGGGAAATGGTAAAGGGAATAATTCTAATACTATTAAGAAGGACAAACCCACATGCACTCACTATAAGAAAGAAGGTCACAATGAGGATCATTGTTGGATCCGTCATCCGGAATTGAAGCCAAATAAGTTTGGGAACAAAGGGAAGCCAAATACTACTGCAACAATTCCGATGGACTTGGGATCAGATTTAGGGGGCGAAACCAAGATCAAAGTTACAGGTATCAAAGGTAAAAATTTTGAAGCTAGCACAAGTTCTTCAATTCAGTTCATTAAAGTTAATGATGAAGTTGATGAGATCAGAATAAATGAGCTATTTCACATAAGAGTCATTTCCAAACATGAAAATATTGATACTTTATTTCATAGAGGTTCTCAAGTTAACTTAATTTCGGAAGCAATTGTTAAAAAGTTGGGAATAACAACTAAACCTCATAAGAAGCCATATCCATTGGGATGGATTCATAATAATAATCAGTTGCAAGTTACTTGGAAATGTACTCTAAAATTTTGTATCACTTCACAGTTTGTTGATAAGGTTGAGTTAGATGTAGTGCCACTTGACATTTGTGGTATTGTACTTGGGATTCCATATTTGTTTGATAGGAAATCTATATTATATCGTGAAGATAATAAGTATCAGTTAACTAAATATGGAAAGGAATATATTGTGAGATCTCATCAAAAGAAGTTGAATCTATCTCTAATCAACACAGGACAAATGAAGAGGATTTTGAATGTTAGCAAGGGGTTTTTACTAATGATTGTAAAAGCTAAGGATGTTGATAAGTCCGATGCTTTCTAGGGTTTTGATTCAAAACTTAAAGATGAATTAGTTAGCATGGTTTCTGACGATGATGATATTTTTGAAGTTCCTAAAGGGTTACCTCCTAAGTGACAAGTTGAACATGAGATACAGTTATTGTAGGATGCTCCTCTTCCTAACATTGGAATGTATAGGTTATCAGTTTTGGAAAATGCAAAGATAAAAAACAGGTTCAAGCGTTGCATGATCAAGGGGTCATCCGACTGAGTTCTTCTCTGTGTAGTTCACCTATTATTTTAGTGCTAAATAAATATGGCACATGGAGGATGTGTCGACTTCCGAGCCTTGAACAAAAATACAGTGAAAAATCGTTACCCTGTTCCTCGCATTGATGATTTATTAGATCAATTGAAAAATGTTGTTTATTTCACTAAGTTAGACTTAAGAAGTGGTTGTCATCAAATCAAGGTTGTTGAAAGTGATATTTGATTTTTTTTTTTTAAACAAAACAAGGATTATTTGAATGGTTTCCAATGCCTTTTGGGCTAACTAATGCTCCTTCTAATTTCATGTGGGTAATGAATGATTTATTCAGGCCATTCATCGATGATTTTCTAATAGTCTACTTATATGATACTTTTGTTTTCAGTAGGACTTGGGAAGAGCATCTCAAGCATGATAGACAGGTACTTGATGTATTTCAGAGAGAGAAACTTTATGTAAAGTTGTCAAAGTGTGAATTTGTAAAAACCTCTCTAGTTTATTTAGGGTATATTGTAGGGGGTGGTGAATTGAAGATTGATCCTTCTAAATTTGAGGTCATTGAAAATTTTCCAAGGCCTAAATATGCAACAGAAGTGAGAAGCTTCTTAGGGGAAACTCAATATTGGAGGAAGTTTATTGCTAACTTATCTCTAATTGCATCTCCTTTACATGATTTGACAAGTGTGAAAAGGGTGTTTCAATGGGGAGGAAGCCATCAGAAATCCTTCGACACTTTGAAGGAAAATATCAGTACAAATCAAGTTCTATCATTTCCATATATCCAACAACCATTTGAAATTGAAACCTATGCAAGTGAATATGCCATGGGGGTAGTGTTGATGCGACACTCAAATCCCATATGCTGACATTCTGAGACCTTATCTAAAGCATTAATTAACTATCCAACCTATGATAAAGAACTATATGCATGAGTACAAAGTGTTAAAAAGTGGAAACATTACTTAATGGGTAAATAAGAAATCATTCACACAGATCATCAACCATTACAATATCTACAATCACAAACTAAGCTACAACAATCAAGGCATTTTATATGTATGGGTTTATTACAAGAATTCTTCTTGGTCATCAAATATTAAAAATGCATACATAACAAAGTTACTGACATGCTATCAAGACCGCCAATCAATGCATCTACTATCCTTAAGCATGATTCAATCAATCATGAAGGTTATACTAAACAATATGCTAAGGATACATATTTTAAAGATGTATATGAAACTTTTATTCATGGAAAAAAGGTAGAAGAATTGAACTATAATATTCAAGACAAACTTCTATATCATCTTGGCAAATTATTCATTCCACAAAGTGAAAGAGTTCATGTCATTAGAGAAGCACATACCTCACTTATTGTTGGTCATTTTGGTGTAGCAAAGACAATTGCACAATTACAAATGTTTTTTTATTGACCTCGAATGTATGAGACAGTATCTAAATATGTAAAAGGATGTACTATGTGTGCTATCAGTAAGCCAAGTAACAGGAAATTGGGTTTGTATACTCCACTTCCTATCCATTCTCGTCCATGGGAAAGTGTGTCTATGGATTTTGCGGAGGGATTACCTATGTCTAGGGAAGGTCACGATTACTTGTATGTAGTTGTGTATAGGTTCAACAAAAGTTGTATCTTGATGACTTGTAATAAGCAGGTCACAACTGAACAAACAACACAAATGTTCTTTTAGAATGTATGGGTTCATTTTGGGTTACCTACTTCCATTGTATCTGATCTAGATTCTCGATTCATGGGGAAATTTTGTTCAAGTTTGTGGGAACTCATGGACACAAAGTTAAATAAGAGAACAACATTTCATCCATGGACTGATGGATAGATAGAGGTATAAAACAAGACAGTAATGCATCTTCTTCGAGGTTATTGCAAAAATCATCCTAAGCTTTGGAATGAGCATCTTCATTATGTATAACATGCCTACAATCGTGCCAAACATTCTTCTACACAAATATATTCATTTGAAACTTGTTAGGGGTATCTTCCAAAATATCCTTTGGATTTTTTCTTTATTAAAGACATAGCATTGGATGGACACAGTGATGTGGACATGGCTACGAAGTTCATTGAACAAATCCAATTGATACATCAAGCAGTACAAGAATAGTTGGAGAAGAGCCAATCCAAGTACAAGGAAAGGCATGACATGCATCAAGTTGATCATCAATGTGCAGTGGGAGATCAAGTCTAGTTATATATTAACAAGGAAAGGTTGCAAGGTGAAGGTAAAAATTTGAAACCAATTAGGTATGACATATTCAAAATTCTGGATAAGATTGGTTCAAATGCTTTTTGGTTTGATTTTCCTCCTTATATGAAAATCTGCTCTATTGTGAATGTTGAAAACGTGAGACTTTATGAGCCTCCTATGATCATCGATCAAGGAGAGAGTGTTCATATTCCTTCCATAGAATATTTTTCTCCGTAGTATATGAATGAGATAGACAATGACACTATTCTTGACAGGAGAGTCCAAAATTCCCACAGGGGTGATGTGGAATGTCTTCGAGTGGGACTGAAAGGCACAAATCCAAGTAAATCATGATGGATAGAGACTGGAAAAGTCAAGGAGTTGTACCCTCATTTATTTACAGAATATGACATACTTTTGGTGGTTCAAAAGCTTTCAGTGGGGAGGATTGATCCAGGAGGATCCTAAAATGCATCCACATCTATCTGACCTTCAAATATGGGAATATAATAATTAACTTGTACCTTGAAAGGAGAGGTTTCTCCAAAGTGGTCTCTTGATGAATTTGCACCCGCTATTATCGATAGACGTTGAAGGATGTGGGAAAAATTCTCCATCATTTCATCCCTTTGTCACATGAGATCTTGCTCAAGCAACATATTAATAGAATCTTTTACTATGTCATTTTTCTTTTCTTCCTCCATGGAGGGTTTCTTGGGCATGCGAGAGAGATTTTCCTCAAGAGAGACAAGTTTGAGACTGAAATTTCTATACTCAAACCTTGTCAGGGATATGCCATGAAAAATTATCAAAAGCAAAATGCTCTATTACCACTAATCTAGATTATTTTGGCAGGAAATGAGAGTGGAGATATAATAAAGAAATGTACAGAGATATATCAATAATATAAAAGAGATATATCATAGATATAACCATAAACACAGAGATACAATAATACAAAATTTCTATTAATGAGCGAAATGTACAAAATTGTAGAAATACAGAGTGAAAGACTCGATAGAATGGTGGCATCTTATCTATGAGAAGAGATGTGAAGACTACACTCATTCAAACGAAGGTGATTGTTACAATGAGGCTCCAAAGGCCTTTTTAACATAAATAAAATCCATAACCCTAACCCCGAAAGATGAAAATCCAATAGGTTTGTGGACCCCGTTTTGGGTAGTTTGGTGTATAAACTTCCTAGGGGCGTAACTTTGGCATACGATATCCGTTTGGGGAGAATGATAGCTCATTTGAAAGGTGTTGAAAAGGAGATTCATTTCACAAGATCTATCATTATTTAGGTAATCATTGAGGTTCTTGATCGTGAAAAAATGTTGTTTAGGCCCTTAAAATGGCCTCTAAAGTTTAGGACCTGAAAAACTGCTAAAAATAGTAAATTTCCAAAGAACTGTTTTGAGCCAGTTGGAATAGGAGGGTGGCCACAGATATCCACCTAGATCAGTCTTACACTTGGTGATTTGATCCTTCAAATTCACCAATAATCCCCAAACCATTTGAACACTCTAGGCTCAAGGCATTCAATGGCGTATGCCATCTGATCTTTTGAGGACAGATGTGGCTCTGTGTTTCCCGCTAACTTTGTGATAGTGAAGAGGATCATGTTGGGTATGTGTTATCTTTTTTGGATAAGCATATGCGCTGGGCACGTAAGGGGGTTTGAAGGGGGGCCTCCAGGTCTCCCCGAGAAAAAAAATTCTGCCTCGGGAAATGTGTCACGTTCATCGGGAAACATGTCACATATTTAGGTGGTTTTTCGGCACATGGTTTTTGCTGATGGTTTTCTATTTTTGGTTAAGGAATTAGGGTTGTGGATGAATCCAGGTCATTAGGTTACGGTTTTGGATGCCGCTGGATCCTATATGTATATTGTATTGTAAACATTATAACATATGAATGAATATATAATATGTTGGTTTTCCCAGTTTGGGTTTCAAGGGGAAAAATCTATGTGTAATTTTTGTAGTTGTAATTGTATCTTTTCTATTCTTTTATTGAATATCTGTTTGCAGTAGATATTGTACAAGGTTAAAATCTATAGATCATGCGTAATGCGTGATCTATGATGTCCTTGATGGATAAATTCCCACTACTCTTTTGGGAAACTTCCCTACAATATTGAGTAATGTATTCATCAATCGACATCTCAGTGCCCCAATGACCATCCAAAATAATAGGTTCCCCCTACTGGGAGAGTCCTGTTAAGAAGTAAATTTCCTCCATATCTATTTCAAGAGTATGAGGATCTACATGAAAACATTGATCATTTTCATCCCATGTCCTTATCATATGCTCCAAAAGAAGCGCTTTCTTCCTCATGCTCTGAGGCTTGAAAAATTTAAGAAAAATGTAGCTTCTTAGGGCTTCCATGGTATTTGGGTCATGTAAGGTGGCCATGTCTTCAACCTCATGTTCTCTCTCTTTCCATTCAATCATTATTTCCAATTACTTCCTGCAAATAATAAGATGAATCATTAGTCCAAATTTGAGCCTCATGAAATGCTTTCTTGATCATCTATTGCAAAAAATTTCTTATAAATTGCATCTATCACCCCCTCATAGAGAGTTATAGGGAAATAGTCACTCCCTAATAGTAATATACATGGTGATGAAGCCTACTTCATTTCTCCTATTGATGTGTTATGGGAGCAATAATCCATAGGGGAGCCAAGAGATCCCTAAATAAACTCAAATCATCCCTAAACTTTCCCAAAATGACTTAAGAGTATAGTGAAATGAAAGAGAATGATGAGGATACTAACTTTCTTCAGAAGGATCGTGAATAGGTCTCTCGGATATCCTGCATTCAACACTCCAAGATCTTTCATAAAGGAGGAAATTTTAAACAAGGCAACACTAAGAGGTAAAATAAGCTAGGTATTTTTCACCAATTTCTCTTTAATCCGTTGGAACTACTTATTTTTCTATGTTCACATTGTCTTGCTTCTTCCATACAAGCTATTTCTTTTAGTGCATACACTATTTGATGGAAATTTCTAATCTTAGTTGCATCGAGTCATCTCTTACTTGTGCAGGACTTCAGGAGGATTTTTTTTTCTTTTCCTCTCCAATGACCTTGTTCATGAGAGAATGCCTCATCATTCTTCAAGCTCATTAAACAATGAAGATTCGTATTTCGAGTGGTATTTTACCCCTTTTTTGGACTCGTAAGACTAAATACGAAAAATGAATACTCTAGTCAATTATGACTAGAATATTTCTCCCTTGTATTGTTTTACACTTTTTCAAGCTTGAGGGAGTAACTTTATGAAAACAAACACCCTAGAAGTATTCTTTAAGATATTTTCAAACTCTTTAAAAGTGAAAATACCACCAATTTTACCTTCTTTGGGATCGTAAAATTATACATTGAAGTACCCATATGGGACCAAACCCACCCTTTTTCAACTTCATTAAACATGTGATGAGAGACTCATCAAATATGAGCTATACCAAGCATCTCTTACCCTCCTCAAGCTCGTTACAAAACAAAGAGGTACTCACAATTCATGGTGGGGAAAAATTGAGGGAAGTGGGTTAGTTCTTTGGAAAGGATTATAGCAGTTGTTTGTTGTCTCTCTTGAACATGGCACCTATTTGTGTCTTGTATTTCAGTTGGGTAATCTACTTGTATCTAATTCATACCAATCCTATGAGTCATTTTACTCTTTCGTCTCACCTAAAGAGTTCCCCAATTATCATCGCACTATGATTTAGTTTATTTCTCAATCAAGTCAATGATGCCAAGTCATCTGTCATGGCTCACAATGCTCAAGGGAAGTTCTAGCCAAAATCAACCACTCTGTAGTATTACCGACCTTCATCCTCATGTCAATCTGTTCTCATTTAATCCATTATCTTACATATATTTCATGTGTCAGTTTTGTGTCGATGATGCCAGATACATCATGGCCCTCCTTCGACGAGTTTGTTCCTGTCAAATTCAACACATTATGCAGGAATTAGACTTAGAAACTAGTTAGTACCTTGGAACTTACATGCCTCAATGGCATGTCTCTTCTCTTTTGACAATAGGTTTACATCATTGGCCTTTGATTGAATGATTCCACAGATGTTCAACTTCATCTCATTTATTCACATTTTCTGGAATGTACTAGGGTACCTTGGGAGTCATTGTTATCATTGGTGATTTCCCTCACACTTGTTAATGATATAGATCAATGAATGGTAATCAAATCATTTCTTCCATGTTCTACATGAGCACATCTATTCACATGGATAGAATCATACTATTTCGAGATCTGGATGAACACCCTGGGAACACACCTCTGTTACATGCTTTACCTATTTTGTGATGGATATTATTTGAGTGCTTAAGAATATTCCAGTATGGTCATCATGTTGGCAATCACACTAGTGTATGTTGTCACATAGATCCACTTTGTATTGGTCTGTGGCTATGTTTTTTTCATATCATAGCTCCATTGTGTATTCTTTAGTGGCTACGACTTGATCACATCATAGAAGGTATATATCCACATTGTATCTTTGGT
>JASDQU010681295.1:0-15254 GCA_032191745.1 Picea mariana
AATGTATTCTCTGAAACTCCTCCAATTTTCACTCCTTGAATCCTCCCCAAAAAGAGGTTATAGAAAGAATGGTAGACTTTATTCAATTCTGGTCTATTCTGGAGAGTTAACTTGCACAAAATGCCCCATGCTCAATAATTAACATCCTATTCTAAAACTCACACACAAAAAACTAAAGTCCATACGCTTTCCAATGAAATTTGTCCCACTTCATTTGGATTCTCTATGAAGAAGTTATGACTATTTTACCTGAAACACCTATTTATTGACTAGCTTCAGGACTGATCACAAACCCTATCTTCCACAGAGTGTATCTCGATAATTATAAGAGCTGAAATTGCTACCATAGGTACCTTGATATGTCTTACAACACATCACCAAAAGACTTCATCCTCCCTTGAAATCCGACCTTCTTTACTTCTTATTTCCTCTGAATTTTGACTTGTATCAAAATGAATGTATAATGATGTTTATTTATACCATTTCTGTCACTTCATTTTAACATTAGGGCCGACCTGACACTTTCTTATTTTGTAATTCTTTTCTTTAGTTATCTTTAGGGCATACATGTACTTCCTTCTTCAATTCAGTTTGTCATCTTAAAAAATTCATTTCTCCTCAACCATGAGCATCCAAGTGACATGCCACATACCAACGGAAACAACATGATGTATACTATCCATTCATGGGTGTTGTATATGCATGTGCATTTTCCTTCATGTCCAAATGCCTTTATCAATATTGTGGTCCAAAAACAATGACTAGGTTTGACATCAATGACAACAACCAATCTTCCAACAACCCGCATGCATTAAATTGGCTAAGGAAACGAAAGTGCTCATTCAGACTGCTGGTGCATATTTCATAATTCATGTGTAACACCAACTGTGTCGTGACCAAACCAATATGTGTAAAAAGAAAGGAAAACTAAATATGTACCTTTATAATGTAATGGCATGAGTTTTTATAGAGCATGTAGGGATATCACATTCCATATTTGGCCACTTTGTGGATCACAGTTTCTCGGGTTGGTGGGCTAAAAAATAGGCCTCTATTGTTTTGTGTCCTATAAATAATACCAAAAGTTCAGCGATATACATATTGACAGATGGACTTGCAGGCTGGCTGAGATTTTATAGAGCATGTACACTTTTTGGATCATGGGTTCTCAGGCTAGCGGGCTAAAAAAACGGCCTTTATTGTTCCATGCATTACAAATAACACCCAGAATTCTGCCATATACAAATTTACAAGAGGACTTGTGGCCTGGCTGGCTCAACATTGTACTTCTATTAAGTTTCGCGATATATAAATTGACAGACGGACTCCAGTGCTGGCGGGCTCTGAGAAAGGAATAATACATACTAAATATGTAATTTTATAAACTATCGACATGAAATTTTATAGAGCATGTACAGGTCCCTTATTCCATAGTTAGCCACTTTTTTGGATCACAAACTTGTGAGCGAGGTGGTTGGCTCAACATTGCACTTCTATTGTCCCATGTCGTCCAAACAACATTCGGAGTTCTGCGATATACAAATCCATAGATGGACTCCAGGACCAGCGGACTCAAGATTGAATATGTATTACACATTACATGTAATATGTATTGCAGGTTATCGGGCTGACAGGCTCTAAATATCCACTTTTTGGATCGTCGGTTCTTAGGCTGGCGGATTCTAAATTGGGCCTATATTGTTTTGTGTGCTGCAAACAACACCCAGAGTTGCGTGATATACAAATTGAGAAGCCTATTTATGGTTTTTCTATCTCAACATTGCACTTCTACTGGTCTATGTTCTGCAAACAACACTTGGAGTTCCGCGATATACAAATTGACAAATGGACTCCATGACTCGCGGGCTCAAAATTGAATATTAATTACATATTACATGTAATATCTAATACATACTACATGTAATATGTAATACATACTACATGTAATATGTAAAATATGAAACGGGAAAACAAACATTCAGGCTAGTGATATAAAAGTAAATGGAAATTTGAACACGTGTATCCACCAGTTTCGAACCTAGAAAATTTTCGAGGAACGAGTAATCCATACTAAATATATATTTTTATAAAGTATGGATATCTGATTTTGTAGAGCATGTACAGCTTCCTCATTCCATACTTAGCCACTTTTTGGATCGCGGGTTCTTGGGCTGGCGGGATGAAAATTGGGCCTCTATTGTTTCGTGTCCTACAAATAGCACCCAGACTTCCATGATATACAAATAGCACGCAGCACTGGGGTTTCTGTTATATACAAATTGACAGAAGAACTCCAGGACTGGAGGGTTCAAGATTGTGATTGTCTACATGTATAACATATAACATATATGTTATATAGCTAACATTATCTAAAAACATTATTTTCAAGTACTAAATTATTAATAATAAATATTGATATTGTACAATTTAATTGAAGAAAATTAGAAAATGAGCTGCAAGCTTTGAGTCTGGGTAGAATTGTAGATCACCGAAGTTTTGAGCACAAGATTAGATGGACATGAAATCTGCCACTCCACCATCTAGGAACCCGGGAGCATAGAGATGGATTACCAAGTTTTGCATGCAAGATGTACACTTGGAACACCAGTAACAAGAGTTCGATAATGCGTAGCAGGGAACCCACAGACATAAAATTGAATAAGGAAATGAAAGGGATCGATCAGACTCGTAGTTCATATTTCATAATTCATGTGTAACACCAACTGTGTGGTCACCAAAACAATATGTGTATAAACTAGGAAAAACTAAATATGTACCTTTATAAAGTATGGACATGATATTTTATAGAGCATGTACGAATATCACATTCCATACTTGGCCACTTTGTGGATCGCGGGTTCTTCAGATAGTGGGCTCAAAAAATAGGCCTCTATTGTTCCATGTCATACAAATAGCACCTATAGTTCTGCAATATACAAATTAACAAGTAGACTTGCAGGGTGGCTGAGATTTTATAGAGCATGCACACTTTTTGGATCGTCGGTTCTCCGACTGACGGGCTAAAAAATGGGCCTCTATTGTTTCATGCCTTACAAATAGAACCCACAACTCTGCGATATACAAATTGACAAGTGGACTTGCGGGCTAGCTGGCTTAACATTATACAAAACAACAAATTGTACTGAACAAACTATCTCTAGAGCTAGACACAACATTTGTTGCCAGCTGTAAACCATGGCAGTCTATGCGATGCATAATCTATTTCCACTGCGATTCAATGTTTTTGTAAATGAGGGAAAAGTAATTATGAGCTCCTTCAACATTGCATATGGAAATGTTTCTGTACAGTAGTGGTTCATAATGACTACTGACAACATTGGCATTATGGAACAAGACGCAATATGGATTGTCAGATGCAGTTTTTGTTGAACAATAGATATCTTGTTTTTCTTGTCAATGACCATATTCCAATTGATATATTGAGCCATTTAGACAACCACCACATAGAAAATGTATCTCCCCAAAGTACCCTATCATGTGCAGGCAGAATTGGAGATGCAAACAACCACATCTTTGAAAAATACGTAGCGAGATCATGTACTCCATGCAACTACCGAAGAAAGTCAAATTCCAGTTCGTATTCATAAGACTACAATGCCTCATCATCTCCATTTTTTAAACATCCCAAGAAATAATCTATCAATCGATTACGTAGGTCGGTCAACGAATAGCGGAAATGTAGTAGAACCTGAAATGTATCGAAAAGGAAATCCCCTACAGTATACGAGAATGCATCCAATCTAAAAAGGCCATTGCTATGAAAAACCATGTCAATGATGTCATGTATAATGGACTATGTATCTATTTCATACGAGTCAACATCTATTACTTCTTTCATCTTTTCAACTGTGATTTTGAATTTGTTTGTTAGATACTTTTTTTTTGCATGAAAACAAAGAAAAGGGGAGAAAAAGAATAAAAGTAGGAAAAAAAGGAAAGCAAAATAGGAAAACTACAAGCACAGAATTGGGTACCAATCCCTGTATGTATGTTTCAACCTTCTTCTTCTCAACTTCAATCCCCCCTAGTCCCCATAGCATACGACAAGAAAACAAACCCACACTGGAAATTGAACCAAACAAAAGAAACAACGCAAATAAATAACACTATAAATTTACTCAGTAGAAAGACATATTTCAACCTATTCATGGCATGCATCCCACATGCTTCTCAGAGCCAGAAAAAGTTCTGCAAAATAGAAAGGATAGGACAAACGAAAGAGTTGGATGTAATTTTCTGACCCATAGAATAAAATCATTCCCTGCATCTACACCCCGACGGATGGTTCCCTCTTGTGATAGCTCTGAACTACTTTTCGAAAACCCCCCTGCATTGCAATTTTCGAAATAGCTATGTACATGGCAACCAGCATATGAAGACGCATGGTTTACAGGAATAGAAATTAAGAGCAAAGAGAAAGATGGCCTGCAACAGAATTTGGAGGCAGGGACTCCCACCATTGAAAAATAGCAACAACAGGGAAGCTTACTTATCAACGAGGGATGACAAGAACTCAGCCCCCAAAAAATGAAAAGCACAACAACAGGTCCAACAAATTGCAAAGTTTAAGAAAAAAAAACCAGTGAACAACCATGAAGAGGTCCAACTGAAACTACAGGACCTCAATTTTGCAAAGTTGAACCAAAGAAAAACAATAATCATAGAATGAACCAATAGACAACCATCGACCACTGAAGCAGTGATGCTGACCATCAAAAGAATGGAATGAAACTGTATTGCAACACATCTGTACAATAAACATTTAAGACTATAAGACCTGTTAGGTAAACACTTAAGACTATCAGGATTGTCAAAGGGTGTATCCCTGTGCAAACATTTAAGAAAAAATGTAACGTGGCAGGCTTGTTCTCTCGAAGCACGCAAGAATAAAGAAAAAATCACACATAGTAATATGATAGAAAATGTATTCAAGCTAGCAGAAAATTCTAAAGAAAACATTCGAACTATTGCTAGCATTAATCCACCTTCGACCAATGCATAAGAAAATATATGATTCAAAACGACCACATATGATTAAATACTTTGGATATGCCAACATATATAACATTGGGAATGGCAAAGCCGACAATAATACCTCCAATCCATTGTCCAATCAGATCATGCAAAATATGGTACTTTCTATTATATAAAAATCGTTATTTTCAGTTCCCTGGTTCCAACAATATATAATATGAAAATATTTGTGATCAATGGACAATCTAATATGAAGTCAACGAATTATCGATCACTAGAGTCCCTCTATGCCTACAGCAGGAACTAATAATATTATCATAATACAATATACATAATTTAACAAATGGTTTGAATTAACTGAATTAAACAAAGGCATTCAATCAACCATAAAAATACATAGCNTAGTTAGACTAACACATATATCCTATAGAAGCCCATGGAAATAATTTTAGCCAATGAACATCCACTATAGTGCGTTAGAGCTGGTATAGAATCCAATAGAAATGGTTTTTTTTTTAACTAACATATAAATATGTGAATCAATATATTGTGGAAATGAATCCATTCAACTCAATCATATATATATAGAAAGTTATTTTGAGAACAATGTAATATACCAAGTTTTTACGGAATTGAAAAATGAGTTCATTCAACTCATTCTTGTTCCATATTTGTGTTTTTTATTTTGCTAAATAATAAAAGACTTGCGAATGAAATAATTTTGCTTATTAAAATAATTTATTTTATAATTTCTTAAAAGAAATTAAAGTGAATTAAACAATTTGAAAATAAGATAGATATATAATCATGAGTAATGTACAATGAAACTAAAACAACACTTTTGCATTCCATATAAAACAACCATTTTATATTTAAAAATAAATTTTTCAATCATTGCAGTAGCTTGCCATTATGATCGATGGATATGTGAGCTGTAAGTCTTAATCTTTCCTTGCATTAACTTTTCAATATTTCTATAGACCACTCTACCAACTTCAATGGGTACTTTCCTTCCCCAAGTTTCGTTGAGTTGTAATGGGGTTGTATGAAAGGTATCAATCTAGAAAATAAGAAAAGAGTGATGCAATACCCTTGTTTCCCCTAGCTTGTAAATATAACTATAACTTGCCAAAAGACTATGGGCAAACTGAATATGTGTGGATGTTTGAATTGATGAACCTTTTTGTTATAAAATGGTAATGTATGTATTTCTGCTATTAAATAAAATGGATAGTGTTGCATAAATGTTGATCAAGGTATATCATGATGTCATGAGAGATGGTGATGGGAACCAACAATGGTTGAGATGACCCCCACCAGACCATTACCTTACTCGATTTAAATTACTTAGACCTAGAATAGTCCACTGACCCATAAATAAGTTATCAGTCACGCTGGTAGTTGGGAAGTCCTCCTCAAGAGTTAATGAGGAGATGGGAAGAGTACCCATATGAAAGACTTCCTGACCTAACCACGAACTGGGGATTCATACCCACGCAATGTTGTTGAGGAAGGAAATAAAAGAAGGGAGTTCGTGGGTAGAGGGGGGAATTGGAGTCAAGCGACCATTTCATCCAAGAAGAGATGAGGGCGTGCAACTCTCTGGTTCTGAAGAGAACTGAAAAAAAATCTTGTTCTTGGTGCAAGAAGTTGCTGGAAGCATTTTTAGTCCAAGCTGATAAGATGAGTGACTGAGGAAGAGCTCATTGCAGAGAATATGAGTGACTGAGGAAGCACTCATTGCAAGCCCCCTTGCTTTTTTGAAGAGAAAACCGTTTTTCCAAGTTCCTCTGGGAGGAAGATATTGGCCTCTATCCTTGACTGTGGCTGAACAAGAAGGAAGAGTCTCTCTTAGACCATCATGATCTAGCTACGGGGTGGCCAGTGGTAAATCCATCCAAGAGTGGTTGTGCCTATGGTTGGGTGGAGATGGGCACCGCTCTCTGCAATTGCTTCACTATCTAGTTTCTTTATAAGTATTCTTATATCTTATATACTAGAATTGAAATGATGATTGAATGTCTGTGTCTATGATTAAACTTTCCATAGTATGATTAATGTAGAAATAGTTATCATTTTTCTATGAACCCTTGGATTTGAATAGTTTCTGTTTTCCTCAGTTTAGCAGCTGGAGAGATATGAGACATGGGTCTTCAAAAGAATTTAGGAATAAGTTTATGGTTCCTATACTGGTCGAGAAATAACTTTCCCTATTTTAGAACTTAAGTTTTTTGAACGAGAGGTGCTTCCTTAAAACTAGTTTTCCAGGAGACCACAGGCTCATTCCCACAACCTTGACCAAATATTGGCTAATAACTATGAGTGTAGCCTCTACAGCTTGATAAATTTCCATATTACTAGGACCTTGGAATCCTTCGCTAGGTCCGAAAGGAGACAAGTTGTCTTGTCCTCAGAACTCTAGGGTTCTGGGGCTCTAGGGTGTTATGGCATTACTACTCTCAAATGAACCAAAGGAAACTTGTTGTTTTGGTTACCAATGAGGCTAACCAACATATATAATTTCCTTAACTATGATTGTGAGGTCTCTCCCATCATTAAACCCTGACCCACTTACAGTTTGCGAAGTAATGAGAACTGTATATTCGAGGAGATTCAATATCTTCCCTCACCATTGGATCTATGTTGTGGTCAGTCCAATGTTGACCGCTCTGGGTTAAAAGGAGTGTTAAATAGGAGAAACACTTGAATGCTCAACTTGCCAAGAGAAAATAACCGTAGATCCATGGACAGTTCAAGATCTCCCATGACCGTTGGATCTACGCCATGGTCATACTGACATTGACCACTCTAGGTGAAAAGGAATGTTAAGTGGGTAGAACCCCTGAATGCCAAATTCGCAAAGCAATGAGAGCCCTCGATCTAAGGATACCTAGGGATCAGTCTTGACCATTGGATCTAGACCAAGGTCAGCTCGATGCTGACCACTCCGGGAGTAAAGATAAAATTACACAGTAGATCCCCTAAATGTCGAAGTTGCAAAGAAACAGAGGTCATAGATCTATGGATTTACGTGGACACATCTCAACCGTGGGATATAAAGGGTATTGGGAGGCTACTAGAGGGATTCAAACTTCAGATCTTCGAGATATTTTATAGGTAGGAGAAGCTAGAGACTCCTAGAGGCTATCAGGTCGGAGTCATGTGGCATGCTGACATCAGCTAGGGTGATGTAGACCCATGATCGACATGCCATGTGTCTACTTGATTCATTCTTTTTGCAGGTCTTATATAATAATTACATTGTGACACATGTCACCCATTGATGGGGTCAAATGTCATATTTTCCCTTCTCCACGTTTCAACCCTCTCGTGCCTACTCGCCCAGTATAACAACTGGTGGAATACCCTTGGGCACTCAGAGTTCGGGACTTCGAGAAAATTGGGATGTTGTAACATTGGGGTTAACAGACCGAAGGACCAGACCCAGCTTTCCCTGACTCTGTGTTTAATTTTTTTCCTTGGGAGTCCGAAAATTTGTAACTCCACAGGTTTGGAGTGGTGTGATTGGATGAGTTGAAGCGGTCTGAAGGCCCATATTTACTTTCCCGCTCCTCCTTGCTGTCGGGCAATTTAAATATAATTAATTTAAAAAGAAAGGGACCCTCTACAGGAACCAAGTAATTTGATATATTTGGGTTCATGAGTACATGAGGAATAATTTCTCTGAAGTCCGAAGACTTAGGAACTAATTAGTATTAATAAATTAAGGTCCCTTAGAGATTTTGGTAAAGAGTGGGATTTCGTTTTGTTAATGGTTAATTAACCTATTATACCTATAGGAGCTAGAAAAATGTCAAATCTGGGTTGGAATAGTATTTGTATGCTACGATGATGTGTAGTGTCAGGTGACAGGGAGCCACATGGCTGTAAGGAACTCTAGTTAATGAAGGCTTAAATAACCTTGAAGGGCCATAAATTGCAATCCAGAGATCATATTTGTGCATGGTAGCAGTCGTAAGGAAGATCTTGTTGAGATGAAGGTGATGGAAGTCTCAGGGAGAATATTCAATATGATTGAGAAAATAATTTTTTTTTATTCCCCATCCATTAAGAAGGTACGTTAGGGGTCATATGTGTTACAAAGTGGTATCAGAGTGAGTTTGCAACACTTGGCCTACTTGGGCTCTTTAACGATTTGCATAAAAATATTATTAGAGAAATTTTAAGGGGTAAGCCCCTCTATTACCCCATTCATAAGAAACTTATCTAAACCATTGTTGAAAAGAGGAATGAAACTTTTTGATGTTCTTATATGTTTTTAAAGTTTGAACTATGTGTTGCTAGTGTTCCAAGTAAATAAGTTGACTTCACCTTGCAAATTGTGTGTGTTGCTCATAAACTAGTAGATAATTAACTACCAAAAAATATTTTATCAACACTCAAGAAGTCAGTGGATAGTAGGAGAAATACAATGTAAAGGATGGTGACACACCATGAGTTAGGGGAAAGCTCCCACAATAGAGAATAATAATATGATGAGAGGAGGGCGGTGGAAACCCCTCCATATTTGGTTGAAAACATAAGAAGCCTCATGGCAGAATTACATAGTTGTAAGGCTAACAATGAAAGGATGATAAAATAACAAGAAACAAAAAACAAAACTAATGCAGTCCTACTGCAAAGCCTATCATATATACAAAGGTATATGCAACATGGACTCGTAGTCGGCCATGTGGACATACATCATACTACCAAGACCCAAAGTCCACTTGAGATACGAAAGCATGGTCCTGAAAGTAGCCACACAAGGAAGAGCACCTCAAAGATTGTCCAACATGGAGCCATGAGACATTCAACAGAAGAATCCTCTAGTGAGGAAATTGACAACTCTAAGGAATCTTCTAGTAGAAAAACCAATTCACATTCCTAGAGGAGAAGAAAGAAAATTAATTTTATATTCAATAAGAATGGGTTTAAACCCTCAATATTTAAGAACCATGGGAAAATTTCTAAGCTGATTCGTCCTACTAAAGGTGTATATTAGCAGAATTTCCAATCTAAGAGTGGTAATAAAACCTTTGGAGCATCCCCAAGCAAGATTTATAACACAAAGAGACAACCCTTGAAATATTGGGGTTGTGGAGAAGAACATATATTGAGGGACTGTCCACATAGGAAACATGACAATAGGAGGGTCTACAACTTCCATAAGGCTACCACAGTCAATGATGTGGCTAGGAGCATGCCACAAATTTATGCATCCTTGCATAATAGACACGTTGACCACCAATCTTCAATGGTGGAGATGGTAGGTATGATTGCCAACCATCTAGTTTCCATTTTAATTGACCCTGCTTCTAATATGAGTTATGTTTCACCTCAAACTATTGAGAAATGTAAATTACAACAAGTAAAACATGTTAAATCATAGTTGGTACAACTATCCATTAGAACCAAAAGAAAGGTAACAAAGGTCATACCGGCATGCCAATTCATTATGAATGGATCACCCACCTAAGCAACCCTAAACATGCTCCCTTTAGGATCCTATGACCTGTTGATTGGAATGGATTGGTTGGCTGCCTATAAAACCAGGTTTGACTATTACAATAAAACATTGGAGTGTGAATATGGAGAAGGGAGAAAAGTAACCCTACAAGGAATTAAAATTTTTGTTTCAGTGAGGCAAATATCATCCCTTCAAGTGAAGAAGTATTGCAGAAAAGGATGTCCTTTGTATGCAATACAAGTTTTGAAATTTGTTGACAACAATAAACCAATCCTAGAGGAACATCCCATATTAAGTGAATATAAAGATGTGTTTCCAAAAGAGGTACTAGGTCTACCTCCAAGAAGAGATATTGAATTTTCAATAGAACTTGTACTAGGAGCGGTGTTAGTGTCTAAACACCTTATAGAATGAGTACACCAGAGCTAGTTGAGCTCAAACTATAACTAAAAGAGATGTTGGAAAAAGGCTACATTCAACCTAGCGTGTATCCATGGGGAGCACAAACCTTGTTTGGGAAAAATAAGGATGGCACACTCAGGTTGTGCATAGACTATAGACAACTCAATAATATGTCCATTAAGAATAAGTATCCTTTGCCAATGATCGATGACTTCTTTGACCAATTAAGGGATGTTGCAATTTTCTCCAATATTGACTTGAGGTATGGATACCATCAAGTCTAAATTAAGGATGAATACATCCAAAAAACAACCTTTAGGACAAGATATGGGCACTATGAATTTGTGGTGGTGCCATTTGGGATTACCAATGCACCAACCACTTTTATGTGATTAATGAATAATGTTCTCAGTAGTTTCCTTGATAGATTAGTGTTGGTTTTCATTTATGATATCCTAATATATTCTAAGAGTAGGGAATAACATGAAGAACATCTCAAGTTAGTGCTTCAAGTGCTAAGAGAAAATCATCTCTATGCTAAGTTTAGTAAGTGTGAGTTTTTTCAAAAACAAGTCCATTACATAGGCCATGTTATTTTTGAAGAAGAAGTGACAGTTGATCCTGACAAGATCAAATCCATTATGGATTGGCCTACCCCAAAGGATGTATGTGATATCATATCCTTTATGGGCCTAGTAGGATACTATAGAAGGTTCAAAAAGATATTCTCCAAGATCAGTTTCCCAATCACCTCCCTTCGAAAAAAGGGAGTTAAATTAATTTGGACACCAGAATGTGAAGAGAGATTCCAACAACTGAAATACCTCCTAACTAATGCACATGTGTTGAAGATTGCAGACCCAAATAAGGGCTTGTTTGTGTGTACAGATTCTGCAAGGAAGGTCTCAAAGAAGTCCTTATGCAAGAAGGACATGTCATTTGCTATGAATGAAGAAAATTTAATGAGCATGAAATCAATTATGTGACCCACGATTTGGAGTTGGATGCCATATTACTTTCTTTAAAAATGTGGAGGAATTACCTCCTAGGTATAATATTTTTGCTTATGACATACCATAGTGGGTTGAGATATTTGTTTGATCAACCAAAACTCAATGCTAGACAAGCTAGATGGATGGATCTAATTAGTGAGTTTGATATTGAAATCAAACATATCAAAGGAAAATAAAATAGGGTGGTTGATTCCCTTAGAAGAAGTATGAAAGTGATTCACATGGTATCTGTAAGCACTTGTGAAATAGATATCAAGGAGATATTCAAAAGTGCACAACAAACAGATGCATTTTTCAATATTGTGAAATCATACTTGGAGCAAGAGCCCATAGGGCTAAGGTATGAGGGTTATCAATTGCTAAATCATGTCTTGCTAACTTAAAAAAGTAGGTTGTATATTCCAAATTCTTATGAATTGAATAGGTTCATAATGGGTGAAATATAAAAAGCACCATATACCGGTCATCCTGGTTATTAGAAAATGATCACAACCACTAGGAAACTATTCTATTGGCCTGGACTGAAAAATGACATAGCTGATTACTTAGGTAAATGTCTAGAATGTCAGCAGGTTAAGGCAGAGAAACAACATCCAACATGGTTTTCACAACCCCTAACAATCCCAAAATGGAAATTTGAAACCATCTCCATGGATTTCATCATAGGGTATGAAAATCAACCAAACAGAATGATGCCATCATGGTAGTTGTGGACAAACTGAGCAAGGTTTCTCACTTTATTCCCATCAAATCAACTTGCAAGGCAATAGATATTGACATTATTTTCATTAAGGAAATATTTAGACTAATTGGCATGCCTAATGAAATCATATTCGACCGAGATACAAAATTTACTTCAAACTTTTGGAAATCTATATTTGCTTGTTTTGAGACTAAATTTCTATTTAGTACAACCTATCACCCTCAAAATGATGGGTAGACAGAGAGGGTAAACCAAGCGTTAGAGGACATGTTAAGGATGCATGTAATACATCATCCCAAGAGGTGGGAAGACTACCTAATGCTATTAGAGTTTTCTTATAACAATGAATATCAAGGGTCATTGAATATGAGCCCTTTTGAGGCCCTCTATGGTAGACAATGAAAGATTATGATCAACTAGAATAACCTAGTAGAAATAATTGTGATTAGGCCATATATGCTAAAGGAAATGGAACACTAAGTAGTTCAGATAAAATAGAATCTGAAAATAGCTTACGATAGACAGAAAATATATGCACATAGAAAAAGGACTCCTAGAGAGTTCAAAGCATGAGATCATATCTATCTCCAAGTTAGGCCCAAGAAAAGTTCCTTGAGAATGGGAGCTTGTGCCAAGTTGACACCTCAATATTTTGGACCCTTTGAACTTTTGGATTAAGTGGGACTTGTAGCATATAGAATGGAACTTCCTCCCACAGTGAAGGCACATAATGTTTTCCATGTTTTGTTACTAAAAAAATATGTACATGATTCTAATCATATAATTGATTGGTCTATGATTCAGGTGGAACCAAAGGGAGAATTCCTACAAGAACCATAGTGAATAATAGAGAGGAAGGAAATCCCACTCAGGAATAGAGACATTGTATAGGTCAAGGTGCAATGGAAACACTTTGGTCTAGGTGAATCTACATGGAAAATGGAGGATGCCATGAAACAAGCATAACCATTTTTGTTTACTTTTGTACATATAGAGCACATCAACACGTAGAACATCGAGGAAAATGTTTATTTAAAGGGGAGGGGATCGTAACACTCTTGTTTCCCCCATATTGTAAATATAACTATAAATTTCCAAAAGACTATGTGAAAACTGAATATGTGTGGATGTTTGAATTGATGAACCCTTTTGTTATAAAAAGTAATGTATGTATTTTTTTTTAAATAAAATGGATAGTGTTGCATAACAGATGAAGGCATTTTCTAAGGTATATCATGATGATATGAGAGAGATGGTGAGGGGAACGAACCATGGTTCAGATGATCCCCACCAGACCAATACCTTACTGTATCTAAATTACTTAGACCTAGAATAGTCCTTTGACCTAGAAATAAGTTACCAGTGAGGCTGGCAGTTGCGAATTCCTCCTCAAAATTTAATGAGGAGATGGTCAGAGTAACCATATGAAAGACTTCCCAACCTTACCACAAACTAGGGATTCAGACCCATGTAATCTTATCGAGGAAGGAAAGAAAAGAAGGGAATTCATGGGAAGAGGGGGGACTTGCGAAGAAAATGAGTCGAGCGACCATTTATTCCAAAAAGAGAAGAGTGTGTGAAACTCTCTGCTTTTGAAGATAACTAAGAAACAAGCTTGCTATGGGTGAAATAAGTTGTTGGAAGAGGTTTCAGTCCAAGCTGATAAATGAGGTTGCAGAGAAGACAAGTGACTGAGGAAGCACTCATTGTAGGTCCCCTTGCTTGGTGAAGAGAAAATCATTTTTTGAAGTTCCTGTGGGAGGAGGAGAGTGGCCTCAGTCCCTGACTATCGCTGAACAACAAGGAAGAGTATCTCTCAGAGCATCGTGATCTAGCTAGGGAGTGGACAACGATAAATCCATCCATGAGTGGTTGTGCCTATGGTTTGGAGGAAACAGGCACCCGTCTCTCTAGTTTCTTCACTATCTAGTTTCTTGATAAGTATTTTTATATCCTATGTAATAGAATTGAAATGATGGTTGAATATATGTGTCTATGATTAAAATTTTCATTGTATGATTAATGTAAAAATTCTTATTGTTTTTCTATGAACCCTTTCATTTTAATGGTTTTTGTTTGCCTCATCTTAGTAGCCGGAGAGATATGATACGTGGGTCTTCAAAAGAATTTAAGAATAGGTTTACAGTTTTTGCAATGGTTGAGAAATACCTTTCTCCATTTTAGAACTTAAGTTCTGTGAACGAGAGGTGATTCCTTCAAACCAGTCATCAAGGAGACCACGGGCTCATGCCCACGGCCCTCACCAAATCTTGGCTAAGAACTGAGTGTAGCCTCTAGAGCTTGAGAAAGTTCCATATGACTGGGACATTGGAATGCTTCACTAGTTCTGAAAGGATCCAAGCTATCTTTACTTCGGAACTCTGGAGGTTCGAGGATCCAAAATTTTATGGCCTTACCACTCTCAAACCAGCTGAAGGAAACTTGTTGTTTTGGTTATTAGTGAGGTTGAATGACATCTAGCGGTTTTCTTAAACATGACCATGGGGTCTGTCGCACCATTAAACCCTGACTCACTTAGTGTTCACGAAGCAATGAGAATCGTAGATCTGAGGAAATTCATGATCTTCCTTGACCATTGGATATATGTCATGGACAGTCCAACGTTGACCGCTCTGAGTGAAAAGGAGTGTTAAACGGGAGAAAAACCCGA
>JASDQU010681295.1:46846-58634 GCA_032191745.1 Picea mariana
TGTCAAAGGGGGAGAGATAATCACATTGATGTGAATGATGTTTATTGATGGGAGAGATTGATATGGAGAGATACTCATATTGACTATTGATGTAGAGCATGCCTTGTCTACATGTTGACATCAATAATTGGTAATTGGAGTTGACATCAATGTTTGTATTGCCATCAATGCCAAAGGGGGAGATTGTTGAATCATGTTGTCATTAATGCCAATGGTTTGATTACTTGGGAGATTTTTGGATCATATGTCATTTTTGTAAATGGTTTGGTTTGATTGATGTCATTGATTGATGTCAAGTAATTAATTGATATGATGCCCTTGATGAGAATTTTATATGTCCAAGTGGAAACCAATCAATGCAAAGATGAATCATTATTATCTTATCATGGTTGATAAGGTGCACAAATAGATGAACTCCAAAGTGGTCCCCTTATGGTGAAAGCCCTCACGGGAAGACACTTTATGGAATGAGTTATCCTAAAAGAATGGTTGGAGGACCCAAGCTTGCATGTGGAATAATGAGATGAAGATCAATGAATATGTTGGTGAAACTATCCTAGATGGATAGGGCTTGTGATGCCATTTCCGGTGGTATGTGGAATGTCACATAACTCCTCAAGGTTTGAGAGTTATGGCCTTATGAAGTTGGAGGACCCCCATATGAAGGCTTGAAGCCCCAAAAGGTCAAGGAAGTAAAAGTGCTTGAAAAGAAGATATCATTATTTAAATGATAAAGTAAAGTGACAAAATCAAGATGGATTATTTAAATGATAAAGTAAAGTGACAAAATCAAGAAGAAATATTTAAATGATAAAGTATTGGATAACTTTCTATTCATGGAAAGTGGTTAACCCTAAAATAAGGAAAATAGGTTAAGTAGCCTAGAAATGGGTTAAATAACCTAAAAATGGGTTAAGTGACCTAGAATATTGTTGACGGGTGAAATTGACCGTCCGTCAACTGAGAGAGTGGAACCGGTCTGGGGTTGTCTAATAACCCAAGCCGTTTGGAATGAACTACCCTTGCGAGTTTAATGTCTCTATTGGCCGCTCTAAGGTCCTAAGAAAACCAAAGAGAAAATGAAACTAAACTAACTAATCAATCTAAAATAAATAAAACTAACTAAAACTAACTAAAACAAACTAATTAAAACTAGATACAAGAAACTAAAATAGCTAACAATAAATAAAAACAAACTAATACACTAATCTAATTGAAACAATCTACTAAATAAATTAGACTAAAACTAAATATAAACTTCTCTAACTATTCTATATACAAACTACTAATTACTATTACACTAACTCTAATAATTGACTATCTAATTACCAATTGGATTACAACTTATTCACAAATATACATTATCTACAACTTGCAGATTTATATAAAACCTGTAAAACTCATTTACTTTCTGCCCTAAGACAGCTAGAGATATATTTCTAATTTTATGATTTTATGAATAAGAAATAAAACTTACTAAAATTAAACGATCTATTATATTTATTGAAATTAAACAATCTAATATACTAATTCTACCTATAAATCTAACCAAACTAATATCTGAACTAAACTACCAATAAACAGTAAACAAACAAGTGACTAACTGACCTAGAAACGCTCCTAATTCGTCCTGTGTATGATGACTTCGAAGTTGGTCGGAGGAAGGAAACTCGCACCGGATAATCCAGAAGATTCTCGTAAACGATAGGCTGTGCTACTCTTTAAGTTTATTTACAGGACAAACAAGACATAAAAAATCATAACAATTATACAATTTATAAATCTCTGCAATAAGGGAAACTTGTTATGCAAAAACTTATACTTAATAATTCAACTTATGAAGAAGAGAAATCTGTCGTTCACAAACTGAATCAAAAAATCATTATGTTTTTTAAATACTTGGAAGAATTCAGATATGGATTATATTGATTGAGTTATATCATTTGCAAGAGATTAATATAGCTAAAGTAGTCGTTAACCAAATACAAATTGATATACATAACATGAAACAAAATATTGATATGATGAGAAGCTAAAGCTGTAACAAAACACCAAATTCTACCTCAGTCTATATTAAAATTCCATATCCTTGTTCTCCCACGAATGAGGATCTTATTATTACAAAAATGATAAGTATATATAAGTCTTTCTACAGGGTAAAACCTCCCTGTGGATAATATCAAACTGTTTACATAATCTGGGAAGATATTCCCAAAATCAACTAAACTAGGAAACTAAAATGCAAATGAAATATTTCAAATATCCCCTAACTGGTCATCATATCCATTGCAATTTCGAATTCATCTACAATAGACCAAAAATATCAAGTTAGAAAGATATTTTATTAGCAAAACAATAAAAATCTAATCTTACAGACTTAGCTACAGAATCATTTGATTCTGTAGCTAGTCTAAAATAGCATACAGGATCAGGATCGAAATCAAATCAAATGTCTTTTAAAATAATTAAAACCAATTTTCTTCCAATGATCATTTAAAACAAATCACTCAAGATTCAAATGATTTCACCATTCAATATTAAACATGATCTAAAGTGATCCAAACGAAAACAAGGTAAGAATACTCTGTTTCTCTATTACCATAAAATCGGGTCAAATAGTGACAAGACTATTTCAATATCCAAATGGAATCGATAGCAAATCATATCGTATGGGATACAATCTAATCCAACACAAACATCATCCGCTCGTTATAACTATAATGATGCAACAAAAGATTCAAATCATTCAATCGAATGTAAAGATAGATAGATCGTTTCGATTATGTGTAAAGGAAATCATACTTAACAGTATCAACCCAATCAAATTCGTGATTGATCCTTGCACAGTCAAAATTATGATCGCAATCTTAATAGAATCAACAAAGGTTATAGTTATAAACTGGGCAAACAATCAAAACAAATCACGAGTGAGTTTAATATAGAAACAAATCGTGAACTTGGATACAGTCAATTTCATTTTTCAAATCAAATTCAAACAGCATATTCATTGCAATAAGAATCCAACTGATACATAATCAAATAAACCAATGCGCATTAACCGGCTGGATATAACTGTTATGAATTGTATCTATTCACGATTTGGGTGCATATTAACAGAAACATATTGAACATAATCCAAATTGTATCCTTGTTGGTCAAAACTCATATAGCATAAAACCGTAACAGCTAACCATATCAAAACTGTTGCCAATCATATCGTATAAATCGAACCGAAATGTGATTGCATTCAAAATTGAAATATGAGAAACAACTTGTGTCTATAATAGATACAAACGATTTCAATCGACAGCAGAGCATCCAATTTAAGCTAAATCAAACCAATCAAATCCATACCAAGATCCAACAAATCGATGAAAATCCAATTGAAGCTAAACTGGGAAAACAAACTTCCATTTAATCAAAGCATGGTTATGTACAGAATGCATATAATGTGACAGAGAAAATCCATGTTGTAATTAGAGCTATTCAAAACCAAAATCGAATTGTTATATGAACAAGCGATATTGAAACATACCTGTGAGAGACTGTTCAAGTTATGCCAACTTAGAATTCATGACCGCTGTAGCTGATTCCACATTTTGAAACAAAATAGAGCCTGTCGTCTTTTGTTTCTTATCATTGTCTTGCAACTTAGCCTTTTGACTGGTAAGCAGGGCAACCTGGTCCTCCAAAGAGTAAATTCTCCACTGTATCATTCACACATCAAGATAATATCTCTCTAACCGTGAGCTACATTGATCACAGGGTGGCTCTGTAGGTTTAGATAGAGCAGGTGAGGGTTTGGATGAATGACCTGGGGTTTCACAAGGCAGCTTAATGCCTGGGTAGTTAGGGTCATTTTGTAGGCAAGGGGGTAGGATTGTGACAAAGTCATATGAGGGTTCGACACACAAACCTTCCGAATAGGGGTACTCACTAGCTAAGAAACGCTCAACTTCCGAATCAGAGTCCTCGCTTAACATGATATGATCAGAATTCATGGGGGGTTTCGGCTTGTTCCTTTCCATTCGAGAAATTAACTGGGCAGTCTTTTTGCCTTTGGTGTTTACAGTGGGTTTTTCTTTACGCTTCTTTCCCAAAGGCTTATCAATCTCAGCGTTCTTAGCCACGGTGTGGGATAGTTCGATAGGTGAGTCAAGCAAGGGCTTAGGTAGTAGGATGTTGTAGGGTACCGGGGGTACAGACTTGTCCTCGCTTACCACAGGGTTGTCAACCTATGGAGGGTTCGAATCCTGAAAATCGTTGCGAGCCATGAAACTGCTCCAACAATCTTCGCACAAACTCAAATGACAAACAACCAAAATCTTAACCAGCCCATAGTGAAAAAGGCTACTATTAGCCTGGTTCCTTTTGTATTTCTTTGACATCTTAAACATGCTTCTATGCAAGTAATATGGCATATTGAGCTCATAACCCATGAAAACCATAAGCAAATAAAGGTGGTGTAAGAAAACAAACCCATACCGCCCTTCGCAGGTGATAAACTATTTGATTATCATCAATACATCATGCCAACGCTATTTCAGCATGGTCATGGGCAAACATTTATCACAGGAGCTAACCTAAGCGACTGGAAGAGAAGTTTCCAAGGGACCTGTTCTATTTTGCAATTCTTGGACCATCATTGTCCAGTGGCAGGCAGACCCGTAGCAAGATTGATAAACTGCTCGTCAATTTCTAATTGAACATCGTCGACCTTGGCTCGACAGCCATCAAAGGTTATGGTGAATTGCCTAGCAACACTAAGGTTAAAACCCTCAAATTTTTGTATGAATGGGAGCCACCCATTTTCCTCGAGGTCACCGCGGGAACTATCGAACATCAATAGAGCCTGGCTACCATTAGGTTCAGCCCTCACGACTAGAGCGATGGTGCAAGCACATGGTAAAGGTTTGGGTTGAACTCCCCAATACACAGGAGCAGAGTCATTTGGGCTAACAACTACGAATGATCAAAGGGGAAGCATTAATGTGCGCATGCGAGGGTGGCGGAGATATTCACCGCCATGCATAATAGTAATGGAAAAGTACAACCGACGAATTAATCCTCTGTTCAAACAATCATAACATAGCTCAAAACCATATTATACAACCAACCAAAAAATCAAACGATTAGTGATATGCCAATGCGCAAATAACTATAGTTTTTCAAACGAATGTCATTCAACATAAAATCAAACCCAAATGTTAAACACATGCCATTGCATAAATGTGTAATCAAAAGTTTTTAACCATTGTGCCAATCAAATTCATATAAAACTTTGCAAGCCATTCAAGCCATAAAATTTTTAACATAAGGATCACATTATATATAAAAACAAAAATAATTCATGACCTTTATGCAATTCATAGAATCAAGTATAAACCCACATGCTCAATGCCTTACCAGTTTAATAAAATCCAGTTACGCAAACAATATAAGAATGTCCAAATAGGCATAATTTGAAAATCCTTTCAGCCACATAACGATAAACCAATGGTAAGTGCCATAGAAAATATCAATAACAAGATCACAACAATTCCAATAGTAATCACAATGTGACCACGAAAGGAGAAGTTTTCACGCTTACAGTCGTGAAAACTAAATGGAGACCAATTTGCAAGTGTCGCAAGAAATGAAAATATCGTCTTATTTGAAAAATGCGACGAAAATTTGAAGTTCGGAAGACATAGGTGTAGGAAACTTATAGGATAATAGAAAAAATTGAATTGGCTGCCAACAATGGCGACACACTGGTAGAAGCAGTTATCTCTGTCAAAAGAAATAAATTCAGATTAGGACAGCAAAGAGAATTTCAACTCAAAAACAACAACCAAATATCGTACTAACATCATCATTAATCCCTTTTTCTTTCAGCGATGTTTTAAAGATGAAAACCAATAACAGTCTTAAGATCAACAAGTCACGATATTAAAGATAAAATCTTCGATACTATTGGCATGGCCACTGCTGCCAGTAGGCATACATAGCCTCGACAGGGTAGCCATTTAACCCACTCATACATCTGTATCCTATCAAGAAGTTCTAGATCAGAATAAAGGACATTAAAGAGGTTTCTCATATTTTTTTACAGATTTTCATGTACCTGACATTGCTTCGCTGCCAGCAGGCCTGTTCAGTACCCCAACGAAGTTGTCTTTGCATCATGCATGCATTTACCCACTGCCAGTGGACCTGTTTAGTATCCCGATGGGTTTACAAGCACTTCCCACAGCTCTTATTAATAATTTTATTTTGTTTTTTTCTTTTGTAGATATATAGCTGAGCGGGGTGACGCTGAAAGTCTTGATATTTTAACATATTTTTTCATACCTCATCAGAAATTTTTAAATACTGTCCTTTATTAAGCTCTAGAGATGTTTTATTTTTAAAACACTTCCTATGACAAGGAGACATCTTTTTGAGTCATTCCTTTACGGAAAAGGGACAGCGTAAAAAGATAATAGATGATCATGACAAACTTAGCTCAGAGATTGAAATCAGTAAACTTCTTTCAAACAACAAAAATTTCCAACACAGATATCAATTTAGCAATACATCACTGATGTTTATACAAACTTTCAGAAGTTATTTCAGCGAACAAATTTTTCTATGGCCTTTGTTTGAATGGCTCAATGCACAGGTATGCATATTTTTCAAAAAACACAAAAAACTGATCAATTCAAATCAAAACCAAAAGAAAACGAAAAATGCAAAAAAAACGAAATATTTACATAATATACAAGGGTAATTATCAGGTAAAGTATCTTTTCAGGGCTTGGCCATTCACTAGGTAGGTGTCAAACCACCCTTCAAGATTCTGCAATCGAAAGGAACTAGGACCCAACTTTTCAGCAATTAAAAATGGCCCAAGCCATAAGTTTTGAAACTTGGTGTGCTCACCCTTTCCTTCATGTGGTTTGTCCCACTTTAGGACGAGATCACCTACTTCAAAATTCCTATCAGAAGCAGAATTAGAATCAAACCAGCTTTTAATCAATTGTTGATGTTGATCTAATTTACGCTTATCTTGAGTTCTTACTTCTTCCAACTTCATCAAAGCATTAATGCGGCTTTCTAAAAGGGGACAATCTTCTTCTTGGACTTTTTGTGAGAATTGAAGTGAAGGAAGAAGAATGTGAGGTGGGAGAATGGCTTCTCTACCATAAACGAGAAAAAAAGGAGAGTTACCTATAGCGGCTTTGGGTGTTACCCTATGAGCCCATAGTGCGTTCAGCAGTGCATTGTGCCAATTCTTGTGATTTTCAGCCACGGTTTTCTTGATAAGTTTGATCATGTTCTTGTTGGTTGATTCTACTAAGTCGTTACCCTGGGGGTAGTAACTAGTAGAATACTTAAGATTTATGCCTTTATCCAAAGAAAACTCACTCATCTCAAGAGAGGAAAAGTATGAAGCATTGTCAAAGACTAGACAATCAGGGATATCGAAACGAGTGATAACATTCGAGTTTAGAAAAGTGATAACCTGACTTGTGTTAACAGTTCTTAGCACAATAGCTTCATACCATCGTGTAAAGTAATCTGTGGCTGTCACAATATACTTGTGCTATTGTGAGGATGGAGGGTTAATAGGTCCTATGATATCAAGGCCCCATTGCTGGAAAGGAGAGTCTACTGAAATATGTTGCAAGGGAAAGGTTGGTTTTTGCAACTGCCCTGATGCTTTCTGATAGATGATACATTTATGAAACAAAGGATTGGCGTCCCTAAAAAGCGTGGGCTAGTAGTAACCGACTCTTAAAACCTTATGAGCAGTGGTGTCACCACTAAAGTGACAACTAGCTTCTCCTGCATGCAACTCAAGCAAGACTTTTTCTGCTTCATCTTTTTCAAGACAGCGCATCAATACACCATCAAAATTCTGACGAAACAGTATACCGTTAACTAAATGAAAGGAGGCGGACTTTAGTCTCAATGCTCTTCTTTTTGCGGGGTCAAGGTGACGGGCTGCTGATCCATGTTCAAGACAAAATCTAATATCGTCGTACCAAGGACTTATGAGGTTTTTTGCGCAACATATCAAACTTTGATCGTGTTGTTCTAGGCTTGACGTATCATTATCTTCTTGACATTCTATTTCTGAATCAACAACCNGATCTGTGCTGGGGTGATCTCTAAGTCATACTCCTGTAAGGAGGTTACCCAGTTGGCTCTTTTCTCTCCTAACTCCTTTTGCACTAACAAGTTCCTTACGGCAGGGTAGGGGACAATGACTTTCGTCCTTGACTTCAAAAGATAGGACCGGAAATGCTTAACTGCTTTGAAAACATCGTAGGCTTGCCAATCGACCGCTGGGTAGTTAAGTTCAGCACCTTTGAAAGAAGAGCTCATAAAAGCGATGGGTACTTCATTGTTCTTGGCATTCTTCTGAGTTAAAACTGCAGCATAGGAATGATCAGAGGCAAAAGTATAGAGTGTAAAATCTTGAGAGAAGTCAGGGCTCATGAGATATAGAGCGTCTATTATGGCCTTCTTTATGGCATTAAAAGCTTGATTTTCTATGGGTCCCCAGTGATGTTTGGTGTCTTTCTTAATCAGGTTCTGTAGAGGCCTGACCATTTCGGAGAAACTGGGGACAAATCTTCTCACGAAATTAATCTGGCCTACGAAAGACTGCATGGATTTCTTAGATGTGGGAGGGGGACGTTTAGTGATGAATTGAGTCCTCTCGGGGTCAATAATCATCCCATCACTAGACACAATGAATCCTAGTAGTTTACCCTGTTCTACTGCAAAGATGGACTTCTTGGGGTTCAGGGAGATGTCATATTTACGACATCGAAGTTTCTCATAAGTGAGCTAGATGATCATCTTTGTTTTTAGAGTAAACAATCACATCATCTAAGTAAACTATAATGGAGTGATTGATTAAGCCTCGAAAAACAATGTCCATTGCTCTCTAAAAGGTAGCACCAACATTAATCAATCCAAAGGGCATTTTGCAATAATCATAAGTGCCCCACGGGGTACAAAAGGTAGTTTTTAGTTGGTCTGGCAGAGACATTAGAAATTGGTTGTATCTGGAGAAACCATCCAATAAAGATAGCCTCTCAGAACCAGATACCTGTTGCAGGATCTGTTCCATGGGAGGGACAGGATAGTTGTCTTTGTCAGATGCTTTGTTGAGGTTTCAGAAATCGACGCAAAGTCGAATTTCCCCATTTTTCTTCCGTACTGGGACGAGGTTGGATACCCATTGAGTGTGTCTAACAAGAAAAATTATTTTAGCACTTAGGAGTTCATTCAATTCTTCTTGAACGGTCGGTTCTAGTTTAGGGTGCATTTTCCTCAGTTTCTGTTGGAAGGGTAAGGTTTGGGGCTTCATCGGGATGACATGCTGTATAATATTGGGATCAAACATTTTAAGATCGTCGTAAGTCCATGCAAAGACATCCTTAAATTTTTTAAATAATTTAACAAAAGCAGCTTTTTCTTGTCTAGAACATCCCAAGCCTAAGTTGATACACTGAGGATTTTCACTAGTTCCTAAATTAACTTTTTCATAAGACAACGAGGAACTATTGGTTTTGCAATTGACCGCCTTTTTAAATTTATATTCAAAATCCTAAAACTTTTTTAATCTAACAACAGATTTGGGTATGTAATTTACCATGTCCGATAGAGCTTCAAGAGATTTCGGATCAGGTATTACCGTAAAATCGTGCAAATTGTCGTTGTGTGTGTGTTCATCTATCACTATGCCTTGAAAGTTTTCTTCCATGTGCAGAAAGTTAATGATCTACTGATCATCGTCAAATACTCTCCAATTTGTAATATTGTCAGGAACAGATGGTCGAAACAATAGCTCCACGGAGAAAGCGTTTGGGGATAAGCCTTCTGCAGGAAGAAGTTTAGAGGCTACATTAGCTAGTAAATCTATTTCAGCATTATTTAATCTAGGAATGGAATTTATATTGAAAGCAGAAAATTTGTTCATTAAACTTCATACCTCAGACTGGTAACTTTTGAGATGCGGGGAAAGACAGTGTATAGAGTCTCTTACCTACCTAACCACTATTTTAGAGTCTCCAAATACAACCAGATTTTGAATGTTCATATCCAAAGCTTTTCTGAGACCTTGCAGTAAAGATTCATATTCTGCAGTATTGTTAGTACATTCAAATTCTAGTTTACAAGCCAACAATGTCTTGTTACCTGCCGGATCGATGATGATGTAGCCTGCACTAGCTCCTTCTTTAGACTTGGAACCATCGAAATATAGAGACCAAATTTGATTTCCATCGGGCTCGGGGGACTGTTGCATAGAAGCTGTTGGTTGCACATATGCTATGATCTCGGACTATTGTTCTAGATTGTTGATAGGTGAAACTTCAGCCATGAAATTTCTGAAGAAGGTGTCCATCCCTTGGACTTCGGGTGAATTAGCAGGAGGCGTGTATGGTTCATTCGGGTCATTCAAATATGTGATCGTGAACTTAAGGTAACGCTCACGATTCACTCTGATCTTGTTGGGCTTACCGTTCTATGGAAGCCATAAGTGAGACCAATCTGTTGCGAAGTAACCATGTAGCTGCTCCAACCAGTCCCTACTCAAAAACATGCCATACACTTCTGGAATATCCACCACAATTATATCAATAACCTGATGAACCTTTGGGTTAGACAATAATCTAATCAATACATTTTTTAGTTCACCTATAACTTTAACATCCGTTCGATCAAGTTGTATGATTTTTAAAGAAGATGGTTCTACATCAGCGTTAATCTTTTGGCAGACCAAACAAGGCATCACATTGGATGATGCTCCCGAGTCAACCATACAATTATGCACATTTCTGTTGAAGATTTCGAAAGTTAAAAGAAAAGGAGGTAGATTCTTGCGAGTACTCAGAGTAGTAGCTTGTGGTTTCTTACTCGCAATTTCTAATGCTACTTTATTTACATTATTTACATTATTTACAGGAACTATAGGAAGGCTTCCTTTATCTTGAGGATCAGGATTATTTTTGGTGGAAGTCTTCTGTGGAACTTTGCTTTGCACAACCTTGTTACCATTTGAATTACCATTCTTGCCATTTTCTGAAATATTTTTCAACATTTTCTGTAACAAAAATGGAAACTTTAACAACTCATAAATAGAAATGTTAGCCCTTAATTTTTTAAGATCTTCAACAACATCGTAATCTAATTTAGGGCTGACATTACTCTGTGTAGTTTCTACTGATTTAGATGGCTTTGGAGGTAAATTTGTAGTGTTTTCGGAAGAAGGTTTATTTTTTGTCTTACTCCTAGTGTTGTAAGGGTGAATAGTCTCGAAGTTAGCTTGAAAGATGCTATCCGAGAAGTGTCCAAAGATGTTTGGAGAATACTCTTCTTCTTGAACTTTTTCCTACTCGACTTTCTCTTGAGGAATTTCAGGAGTCATCAAGTTATCTTGGGCTTTTAGAATTGTCTGAAGGGCACATTGCAAACTTTCTAGGTTCAAGCCTTCAGGGTTTGGATTAGGCCGGTTGGTAGGAAAAGGCTTTCTGAAATGAGGTTTGTAGGGTCCTTTACTTGAGGAAGCTTCTTCAGTTGACCTTTTTAAATCTATAACTTGATTAGACAATTTTTGAACAACTTTTGTTAAATTTTCCAAATCGGAGTTTTCAGGTTGTGCTTTACTTTGTGTGGGTCTAGAAAGAATTTCAATCTTCTTTTTGGAAGAAGAAATAGTCACAGTTTCGTTGCTAGAAGAGTCCTTAAGACTAATTATGTCTTTTTCAATCTGGGTAGCCTCCTCGAAGGCTTCTAACAACGTGGCCTT
>JASDQU010681296.1:1463-13029 GCA_032191745.1 Picea mariana
ATATGGTTAAACTGTTAAGAAGGCAACCTGCTCTGATACCTATTGTTGATACTAAGAAGGGGGTGAATCAATATCAAGTACAATTTAAAACCTTTTTCAACTTATACTTAAACAGTTTAACTATATCCAATGAGAAATGAACAATAGTATAAGAGTTACACCAATACATCACAATACACCATGCACGATATATGATAAATAATAATTAGTTATTGTTCAAGGGAAGTAATGACTTCGAAAGGTAGCTACAGATTTCAAATGTAAATGGAGGGATAAACCTCCAAGAGGAAGATACAATCCTCCAATATCAAGAGAGAATTTAACTTTGCATCCTTTCCCCTTCCTTCTACCCAAGAATATATGAGAGATAATAAAACATTACATTAAATCATCACCATCAAGCAACCATCACATAAAACTTGATAATGCTTCTTGAGACTTCTTAAATTTATGCAATTATTAAATTCTTGGAATACTCTGATACTATAGGTACTATTAATCAATGTATTATCTAAAACTTCTCCAAGTTTCACTCATTCAATCCTCCAGAAATGGAAGTTATAGAGAGAATGGTAGACTTTGTTCAATTCTGGTTTATTCAGGAGACCAAACTTGTACAGAAATCCTCGCGCTCAATATTTAACATTAGTTTTGGAAATTCACACACAAGAAAACAAAGTCCGTAGTCTTTCTAATTCAATTTGTCCAACTTCATTTGGATTCTCTATGAATACGTTATGATTGTTTTACCTTGAACACCTATTTATTGACTAGCTTTAGGACTTTTCAAAAACCCTATCTTCCACAAAGTGTATCTCCATAATTGTAGTGAATGAAGAGCTGAAACTTTTACCACAGGTACCTTGATATGTATTATCAATACCATATCAATTTCACCATCTTAATTGTTCTATAAAAAAATTTATAGAGAAAATGGTATGATGACCTAGAAATAACATACCTTAGAACACATCACCAAAAGACTTCATCCTCCCTTGAAATCCAACCTTCTTTACTTCTGATTTTCCACTAAAATTCAACTTGTGTATCAAATGAATGTATAATGATATTTATTTATACCATTTATGTCACTTCCTTTTGACATTAGGGCTGACCTGACACTTTCTTATTTTGTAATTATGTTCTTTAATGATCTTTAGGGCCTACATGTACTTCCTTCTTCAATTCAGTTTGTCATCTTCAAAAATTCATTTCTCCTCAACCATGAGGATCCACATGACATGCCACATACCACTGGAAACAACATGATGTATACTATCCATCCATGGGTTTTTTATTTTCATGTGCATTTTCCTTCATGTCCAAATACCTTCATCAATCTTGTGTTCCAAAACCCATGACTAGTGTTGGCATCAATGACAACAACCAATATTCCAACAATCTCCCCCTTTTTCATTGATGGCAACACTCATGCTCCCCCTATCATCATGATCCCAGTTTATCTCCCCCTTTTGCGTCAATGGAAAAGAGTAGGGATTCTCCCCATGAGTTTAATGGTAAAAGGTAACTCTCTTCTTTGGGGTTGCTCCTCCTAACAATGTGGCACTCAATAATACTTCATCCTTATTTTTTCATCTTTGGGACTTTTTATTCCTTGGAATCTTTTTATGTGGCTTATATATTCTCTCTCTTCTTCATGTCTAGGATGTATATGTTGTTCGGTCTTCTTGTTGCAGTTGCAACCAATCTTCATGAGTTATTTTATTTGATTTTACATTTTCGGGAGTCAAACATAAGAGTGTATTCTTGATCACATATTTTTCTGACACTGAAGAGATTATACTTCAGATCTTCAACCAAAAGGACTTTTCCTTCTTTTACATTTTCACTTCCAAGATTTACAATTCCTTTTCCAAGTATTTTAGTAGTTGAGTCATCTCCAAATGTAACATTTCCACCCTTTTTCTTCAAGATGACAAATTTTCTTTGATCTCTGGTCATATGAGATAAGCACCCACTATCTATGAACCATTCATCTTCTTCTTTTCATTCTTTAGCAACCAATGTTATTTGACAGTTTTCATTTTCTAGAATTTCTTTCCTTTTCCACGTTGTAGTTTGTATACAGACATTTGGCATATGATTATATTCCTTCATCTCTCTGAAATCTCATTCTTTATGACCATCATTATTTCACTTGTAACATACAATATTTTGATCCATGAATGGGTGAAATGGATTATAATTTATCTTGATAGGTCTACGAACATTTCCATATCTACTATTTTCACCATTCATGTACCTTGCATAGTTATTTGTTTCATTGATTCTACAATTGTTTTCCTTGTGTCCAAAATTTCCACAAGTATAACAATGTCCAAGAAAGAAATTGTGATACTTGGGAGTAAGTGATCTTCCTTGTGGTGTAGTCCATCTAGGTTCACGATCTATTCTTTTGTAATTTCCTTCATAATGATTTATTTCATACATGATGGGAGATGGTCTTCTTGATCTATCATTCCTTCTGAATTCTAGTCTTCTATCTTGTTGTTCAACTTGTTATGGAGTGTTGGTTTCATCATTTTCATCTTCCTTCTCTCTTTTTTTTGTCTTCAAACTGTCATTGTATCCTAGTCCTTTCTTGTCATTTGGATATCTTTGATTGCTAAGGATCTCATCTAATTTTTCAGTGCTTTTTTCGAACTTCTTCAACTTTTATGTTGTCAATAGTAGCTCCCCTTTTGTGTGATCCAATTCTTCATTAAATTTTTCATAATCTTCTAATTGTTCCTTCAATCAATTAATCGTATTTTCAAGCTTGTAATTCTCTTCTTCACAACTACTCAATTCACCTTTTAGTATTATGTTTGTGTTTCTAAGCTTGCTATNTTTCAACATGCTTCAACTTTTCAAGATTCTCATCTTCTTGTTCACTCTCTGCATTGTGTTTGTATCCCCAAAAGAAATCAAGGTTGGTTTCTTCGTCTGAATCCTCTTCACAAATGATTTCTTCTTATTTAGAATTCTTGTGATCATCATCCTGGGTTTCTTGAGTTATGAAAAGGAATTCTCCTCCATCATTATCTTCTTCGTCACTCTCATCTAAGTATATGTCATCATCCTGGGAGTAGAAGCTCTTTTTATTGTTGAGACTTCTCTTTTTATAGTAGCAATTTTCAACAATATGTCCTATTCTACCACATTTAAATCATTTGGCAGGAGACTTACCTTTGTATCTTCCACTTCCCTTTTGAAACCTTCTTACAAAATTTGTTATTTCTTCATCAAGGTCATTATCCTTGTCTTTTATCTTCTTTATGGCTTTAAAGGATGCTTCATTGTTTGGCTGGTCACTTTCTGTACCTGTTCTCATTTCATATCCTATAAGAGACCCATGTAATTCATCCATTGTCAATTTTGGTCAAGTCCCTAGTTTCTTCAATGGTGGAGACCTTAGCATCATACTTCAAGAGAAGTGATCTCAACACTTTTTGTACAACCAATGTTTCATCGAGCTCTTCACTTAGTCCTCTGATTGCATTAACAAATTCATCAACTCTAAGAAGATAGGTTGCAATATCTTCGTTTTCATTCATCTTCAAATTTTCAAATTCTGCTCTATGTCGTTGAAGCTTGACATGCTTAACTTTTGGATCACCTTCGTATATGCTCTTGAGTTTGTCCCATACCTCTTTAGTAGTGTTGCAGCCCATCACTTTGCTTGAAATGGTTGGTGCCAATGATACTAGAATAACATGTTTGTCTTTTGAATTACAACTCATAAGCTTCTTGTCATTTGGATCGGTTGGAGCATTATTTGGAATTACATAGCCATTTACAACTGAGTACCAAATGTCTACTCCCAAAGTCGTTAAGTAAGTTTTCACTCTATCACTCCAATATGCATAATTTCTTCCATCAAATTATTGAATCCAATTTGAAATGTGCTCATAGTCATCCGTCTCTTCTCAGGATTTTTCTTCCAGTGGTTAAACTGTTCTAAAGGCAACCTGCTATGATACCTCTCATTGATACTGAGAGGGGGTTGAATCAGTATCAAGTACAATTTAAAACCTTTTTCAAATTATAATTGAAACATTCAACTATATCCAATGAGAAATGAACAATAGTATAAGGGTTACACCAATACACCACAATACACCATGCAAAATATATGAGAAATAATCAATAGCTATTTTTCAAGGGATGTAATGACTTCCAAAGGTAGCTACATCTTCCAAATGTAAAGGGAGGGATAAATATCAAAGAGGAAGATACAATCCTCCAATATCAATATATGATTTAACTCTCCATCGTTTCCCCTTCCTTCCACTCAAGAATACATGAGAGATAATAAAAATTTACATTAAATCATCATCATCAACCAACCATCACATAGAACCTGATAATGCTTCCTCAGACTTCTTCAATTTTTGCAATTATTAAATTATTCAAATACTCTAATGCTCTAGATAATATTACTCAATGTATTCTCTGAATCTTATCCAAGTTTCACTCTTTGAATCCTCCACAAAAATAAGTTATAGAGACAATGGTAGACTTTGTTCAATTTTGGTTTATTCAGGAGACTGAACTTGTACAGAATGCCCCACGCTCAATATGCAACATCAGGTTATGAAACTCGCACATAATAAACTACAGTCCGTACTATTTCCAATGCATTTTGTCCCACTTAATTTGGATTCTCTATGAATACAGTATAACTGGTTTACCCAGAACACCTGTTTATTGACTAGCTTTAGGACTGGTCAAAAAACCTATCTTCTACAGAGTGTATCTCCATAATTATAGCGAATCAAGAGCTGAAACTTTTACCACATGTACCTTGATATTTATTTTCAATACCATATCAATTTCACCATCTTAATCGTTCTATAAAAACGTTATAGAGAAAATGGTATGATGACCTGAAAATAACATACCTTAGAACACATCACCAAAAGACTTCATCCTCCCTTGAAATATTGCCTTCTTTAGTTTTGATTTTCCATTGAAATTCAACTTGTGTATCAAAGAAATGTATACTGATATTTATTTATACCATTTATGTCACTTCCTTTTAACATTAGGTTCGACCTAACACTTTCTTATTTTGTAATGTTTTTCTTTAATTATCTTTAGGGCCTACATGTACTTCCCTCTTCAATTCACTTTGTCATCTTCAAAAATTCATTTCTCCTCAACCATAAGGATCCACATGACATGCCACATACCACCGAAAACAACATGATGTATACTATCCATCCATGGGTTTTGTATATGCATGTGCCTTTTCCTTCATCTCCAAATACCTTCCTCAATCTTGGGTTGACATCAACGACAACAACCAATATTCCAATAGAAATAATCCATGAACATACAACACCCTCCAGCACTGCCTTCCCCTCAGTAGGCCCCACAACATTATTTTCAGTCTTCACCAACCATTTTTCAAAACCCTATTATACACCAAGGTGCGATGATTACCCAACAAGAGATAAACTCAACCCCACCACAAATGGGGAAATATCAAAACCCGGGTCCCAATCAACCTGGAATATCGATCGATGGTAATATATTCCTTACAAGAAAATAAGAGATTCTTCTGCAAACACACGTTCATCACTACGTTGTCCCTCCTGAATCTACCCCAACCACCTCAGAAGCATATCCCACTATAGTCGAACAACCACTGATGATTCCCTTTCCTAACACCGACCCAAACACCCGTATACCCCATATTCCTTTACAAAGGAATGTATATAACCCTCATGCCAGGGCAGCCCATAATTATAGTCTGGTTGATGACTTAACACAATCCCCTACATCCATGTTTGTGTTGGAGTTCCTCCAAACTTGTCCATCACAATGAAAATCCTATCTTTCCTCCTTGGGGGAAATCAACCCATATGATACTCGACTCATTACCTTTGATCTAGATAGTGGAGAACCACGCCTCCCCACCCTACTATATTTTCAAATACTAGTTAATATTCAGAACATCATATTTCATTGGTGCATCATTGATGAAGGTGCATCCACATGCATCATGTCCAAAGTAGTATGGTATAAACTTGGCTCCTCTAAGTTAGTACCATATTCCATCACCCCGAGACTTATGAAAGTCGACCATCATCCCCTAAAGCGATCTTCAAAAATGTCCCTATAGAACTTGGGGGGGAAACCATCTTGATTGACATTGAAGTTATTGATGCCCTACTTGATTACAATATCTTGTTTAGACATAGCTACATGTATGTTATGAAGAATGTAGCCTCTTTTGTGTTTCATACGATGATGTTCCTCCATAATGGGAAAATTGTCACCATCAACCAACTTACACATTACGGGCCTAATAATTCTGACAACATTTATAACATTCTCCCCCTTATGTGCACTAGCCCAGATTATTTCTCAGTCATTGACATTGGTCCTAGAATATTCAAGGACCCATCCTTGTTAGGGACTTATCATGGAGAGCCACCTCTCCTCAACCCTTCTATTTCAGCTCAAGTGTGTGTCTGGGAAAATCCTAGTCTGGGAAACAATCCCCCAGCCCATTACCCAAATCCACTTTTTCTACCCCCGACCTAGAGTCCAATCATTCTAGGTAGATGATACTCTCACCCTTCCCAACATGGTTATTTTTCATCCATGTATGGTATCTTCATTCACTCACTATGGTACCTCCACCATCTCTCCCTCCTCAGATAGAGGGAGTACCAATGCAAATCCCAGTATAGGCTCCTGCCACACCACCCTCACCCCCAACTAGAGGAAACACTACCATCATTGGGGGAAGATGAAGGAAGAATGATCCCATAGCTCTGTTCCCTCCCAGAGCTCAACCTCCTTACACACTATGCAAAAGAAAAGGACACCCCACTAACAGATGTTCTACTCTTCATAAGTTACACAATCATATCCAACTCCCTAGAGAAACCCCTTTGCTTGCCACTCCACCAAGTACATCCACCGCTACTACACAGTCCTCGACCACATGCAATAAAGGTTTACAAACCAATTTTTCTTGCGCCATATGCTCATAATATGGCCATTACACTAATCATTTACCATCTCTACCTCTATTCTGCCAAACATTAGCCACATTATGACACACATCACAGTCTAAGTCCTCTCTGACACTCCCTATTGAGGCTCGCATTATTGACATTCATTATATTTCTTCTTCATTCCCTGCACGAATGAGGTACCATTTGTAACACACCCACTACGGAATTTAAAATTTTTTGGAATTTTCTTCTTTTCTTCGAGGAATAGAATTTCCTTGAGTCCCTACGGGATCTGATACAGATCCTATTATACCTTATCTGCACTCATCTAATCAGCGGTTCTGGCCACAAGCCTTATTGAAGGGTACTCATCGACTTTCGCGATACGAGAAATCGTGATACAGGTATTCCCTTTTTCATTTCGGGGCTTCATCCATTGGAATTTCGCGGCTAGTGAATTATGAGGAAAACTGACCCTTGAGAGTCCCGGGCACCGGAAAGCCAAAACACCAAAACCATGTGTGCGAATCCATTTCGGGACTTCACCTATCGGTATTTTGAAAGTCGAGAGTTCGGGGGATGTGATGACAGAAGGTCTCACATCGGGGTCTTTCGGGAGCCGAACTCCGAATTACTAGCTCTAAACATACTTCCCTGTCTCAGGATTTCCGCCATCGGGAATTTAGGATATGCAATGACAGGAGGTCTCGCACTTAGGTTTCCCGGGAGACGAAACTCTGAAGACTTAAAATATGTATAGTTGTATATATATGTGTCGCTCAGTCCATTCCGGGAATTCGCTGACCAGGTTTTTAGGACCGGTGAGCATAAGAAAACTTACCATCAAGTATCCCGGGTGCCTAAACACCGACACACCAAATACCATCCGTGTTAAGCAATTTTGGGACTTCGCAAGTCGGGTGTTCAGGAGATGCGAGTACAAGGGAATACGCCCTTGAGAATTCTGATTTTTGAAGTGTCGAAGTCTCGTAACCTACATGTGTATTGTACTTTCAGGACTTCACCCATTGGGATTTCAGGACTGACGCGTACAAGAAGACTAACCATTGGGTTTCCCAGTTGCCAAAACACCGAAACACCAAGGCTTACCCACGCTAGACCTTTTTTGGATCTCATACTTTGGGATTTCATGATGGGTAATGACAAGAAGTCTCACTCCTAGGTTTTCCCAGGGGCTGGAACACCAAAAAATCATAGCTACTTTGTCTTATTATCATTTCAGGATTTCATGAATTAGAGTTTCGCGATGTGCATAGACAGGATATCTCGCACCTAGACCTTTTGGGAGCCAAACTCTGAAATACCAACTCCTAAACCTACGCATCTATTTCAGGGTTTCTCTCATCGAAATTTCACGGACTGGAGATTTGGTACTTGCTAGTATAAAGGGACTCGCAATTAGGTATCCCAGGTACTGAAATACCAAACTATCCTATATCATCCACTCCTTAAACTATTTCGGGGTTTCGGTTATCAAGGTTTTACAACTCGCGATGATGAGGGTTCTTCCCCTTTGTCTTCCCAGGTACCGAAATGTCGAAATGCTTATTGGAAACCACGTGTCCTATAAATGGAGGGTCCAGATACTCCCACGAACCATGGGGATCTACGGTACCGATTTATTCACTACTTACGAAGATAAAAGGAAAGGGGTTGAGGCATTAACGCCCTCATTTCTTTCTCCAATCTAACGGTCGTGATTGACCTCAGATCTTCCGACAAGATCTCGTCTGTCAATCGATACTTATCCACACGCTGCCATTTCAATATTTTGCAATTTGGGGTTTCAAGGTTTTAAGAAGACATATAGATATTTATAAACATAAACCATACATAGTCTTTCCATTATAAGCATGCAACCACCATTTCTGGTCAAAACACCACACAGAAAGTCTTATACTGAAACCATTCATAATTGCACAGACTATGAGCATAAATGTTAGAATATAAATTTCAAGATGCAACATATAAAACACTTATCAGAGATAACACCAGGTGTGCTTGCAACTACTGAGAGGGGTGCTCATTTCCACCGAACCGTAGGCTCAACGATTTCGAATGGATTTACCACTAGCCAGTGACTGAGAATGAAGGTTACTCTCCTTCTTCTCTTCTATCACCCATTCTGTAGTTTTTTCTAGAGTTCTTTCGATCTCTCTTCCTCTTTCCCTCGCATCTGCCCCTTGATCACACATTCTTCCTGCCTTTTCTCTTTTTGGCGAGGTTGCGTGTCTCATGATCTTCCTCACGGTGGTCAGGTCTGAGGACTCTACGGATAGGCGGTTCACCCCCATCCCTCATCACTCATGAGGATCCATTTACCTACCAACTTGGCAAGTGATTTAATTTGGGGCCAGTGAGCTTCTCTTGGTTCTCCAGGCCAGTGAAGACCAAATACGGTATCGGTTTCGGTGGAAGTTAATGTCACCATTCCAGGTGCCTTCTACCACCTTTCCTTAGCCATCCTGGTCTCTTTTTTATCACATCTCCTGCTCAGCAGTCCTAAAATATATATATTCATAATATTTTTTACATTCATCGACCTTTTTCACAAGGTCCATTCACATCACACATTCACATTTCTAAGTTTTCCACAATACTTGGCCAGTATAGTTATTTTTATAGACTGGGGGAAATAGGGTGTTACAATTCCCTCCCCCCTATAGGAACATCCTCCTTGATGTTCGATATATCAACTTGACATGCATGTATAGATGTAAACAAAATCGGATATGCCCATTTCATGGCATCCTCCATTTCTCATGTAGCCTAATTTGGGCAAAAATGTTTCCACTGCACCTTGACCTATTCAATGGTTCAGTTCCGGAGCAGGGTTTCCTTTCTATCCAGTATGCATTGAGGTTCTGGTAGAAATTCTCCCTCCGGCTCCACCTAGATCACAGACCAGTCAATTATATGGTTATCATCATGTACATATTTCTTCAATAATGAAACATGGAAAACATTATGTTCTTTTAATATGGGAGGAAGTGCTAGCCTATAGGCTATAGGTCCCACTCTATCTAGAACCTCAAATGGTCCACAATACCAAGGTTCTAACTTGGCACAAGCTCCCATTTTCAGGGAAATTTTCCTGGGTCTAACTCTGAGATATACATGATCTCCCACTCTGAACTCTCTTGGAGTTCTATTTAGGTTGGCATAACTTTTCTGTCGGTTCTGAGCAATCTTCGGGTTTTGTTTCATCTGGGTCACTTTTTGTTCCATTTCTTTCAACATGTTGGGTCCAAAATAAATCTTGTTTATGGGATTACTCGAGCTAATTGGAGTGTTACACGGCCTACCATAGAGGATTTTGAAGGGACTCATCTTTAAGGATGCTTGGTAGCCGTTGTTGTAGGGAAATTCTACCAGTGGTAGGTAGTCTTCCCACTTCTTGGGTTGATGCATTACATGCATTCTTAGCATGTCTTCAAGTATTTGGTTCACTATTTCTGTCTGTCCGTCGGTTTAAGGTTGATAGGCGGTGCTAAACAACAATTTGGTCTCTAAACCTGCTATTAGTGATTTCCAAAAGTTGGAAGTGAACTACGTGTCTTTGTTAGACATGATCTCTTTTGGCATTCCATGCAGTATGAATATCTCCTTCATGAATACCTGGGTGATATCTATTGTCTTGCAAGTCGATTTGACCGGGATGAAATGAGTAGAATTACTCAATTTATCCACTACTACCATGATGGCATCATTTTGTTTGGTCGATGTTGGTAATCCGATGATGAAGTCCATGGAGATGGTTTCCCATTTCCATTATGGGATTGGTAGAGGTTGTAATAATCCTGCTGGGTGTCGGTGTTTTTCATTTACTGTTGGTATTTTATGCATTTGGCTAGGTACTTGGCTATGTCTTTCTTCAACCCAGGCAAATAGAATTGTTTCCTAGTGGCTGTGACCATCTTCTGGTATCCTAGATGACTAGTGTAGGGTCTTTTATGTAGTTCATACAGTATGAACCTCTTCAAGTCGTCACAATCTGGAGTGTACAATCCGCTTCGGTAAGTGAGTAGACCTTCTTCCATCATCTGGTAGTCTCCATACTTTATCCCTGTGAGTTATTTCTGTAGGTACGAGGTCACGGTCTAGAAGAATGGATTTGTTCCTTGTGCATTTCTAACTCTTTCAATGACATCTGTCTCGCAGGTACTCACCACAGCCAGGTGAATTTTTCTCATGCTTCTGCTAAGGGCATCCACAACCCTATTTTTGTTTCCTTTAATGTGTTTGATTTTGAAATCAAACTCGCTAAGGAGGGTCATCCACCTAGCTTGTCTGACATTGAGCTTCAGTTGGTCAAACAGATATCGCAATCCACGGTGATCTGTCATAAGTACAAATTTTCTTCCCAGGAGGTAATGCCTCCACATTTTCAAGGCATGCACTATGGCAGCCAGCTCTAGATCATGGGTTACATAGTTGACCTTGTGCTCATTCAATTTTTGGGATTCATAGCAGACCACACCTCCTCCCTGCATGAGGAGTCCTCCGAGACCTTCCTTACAGGCATCTGTGCACATGAGGAAGTCAGCTTCAGGATCGACAATCTTCAACAT
>JASDQU010681296.1:13129-25922 GCA_032191745.1 Picea mariana
GGATGTCTTCACCCTTAAATCAAACTTGATGGTATCCCGACCTCAAGTCAATCTTTGAGAAAATAGACACACCCCCCAATTGATTGAACAGGTCATCGATCTTGGGCAAGGGGTACTTGTTCTTTATGGTTATCTTAATGAGTTGCCTATAATCTACACACAATCTAAGGGTACTGTCCTTCTTTTTCACAAACAGGACCGGTGCTCCCCATGGAGACATGCTGGGTCGAATATAGCCCTTATCCATCATTTCTTTTAATTGCAACTTGAGTTCAACTAACTCGCGTGTGCTCATCTAGTAAGGTTTCGTAGACACTGGCACCACTCCCGCTGCAATTTCTATCGAGAAGTTTATGTCCCTTCTCGGAGGTAGACTCTGTACCTCTTCTGGAAACACATCTCTGTATTCTCTCAAGATAGGGTGATCGTCAAGGCTTGGTTTGTCACCTTCGACTGTTTTCAACACCTGTATTACATATAGGGGACATCCCTTTTGGAAATACTTTTTCATTTGCAGAGATGATATTTGTCTTACTGACACAGGTTTTCGGATCCCTTGAAGGGTTACCTTTTCCCCTTCTTTACTTACACATTCTAAGGTTTTATGGTAATAGTTCAATCTGGCTTTATGGGAGGCTAGCCAATCCATACCAATCAACAGATCATACGATCCCAGGGGTAATAAGTTAAGGGTTGCTTGGGTGGGGAATTTACCAAACATCAATTGGCAGGCTGGTATAACCTCTGCTACCCTTCTTTTGGTGCCAGTGGATAACTGCACCAACCATGGCTTGGTATGTTTTTGTGGTTGTAGTTTACACTTATCAACAACTTTAGGGGCTATATAACTCAAATTTGAACCAAGGTCAATCAAAACATACACTAGATGGTTGGAAATCATACCTTTTATTTCCACCACTGAAGCTTGGTGGTCAGCCTGGTTATTATCCAAGGCTGCATAAATTTGCAGCACAGTCATGGACACATCATTGACAGTGGTAGCTTCCTAGATGTTATAAATCCTCTAACTATTCTGTTGTCGATGTGGATAGTCTTTCAATATATGTTCTTCCCCTCAACCCCAGCATTTCAAAGGTTCTCTCTTTGGGTTATCAGTCTTCATTGATATGGGTCTAGAAGTTTTATTTCCGCTCAAGGAGGGAAAATTCTGCTAGTGCACACTCCATGCTGGGAAGCTCATTCTTGGATTCTTCTTATAGTTCTTAAATCCTAGGAATTTAATCCCCTTTTTCTGAAATCTTAAACTATTATTTTGTTTCCATCCTTTGCAAGGTTCTGCTCGATGCCCAAATTGTTCATGGCAATAGGTTGCCTTTCGAATAGTGCCTTCTAGAGTCTTTGGTTCATCAAATTCAATTCTATTCCGATAGTCCTTAGGTAGTCCACTAATGAAGCATTGCACCTTTTCCTTTTCTTCTTTTATATAAGGTACATACCTCAACAAATTGAGGAATTTGTTGAAATATTCTTCTATAGTGAGTTGTCTTAGTTTGAGCTCATAAAACTCTTTGGTCTTCTCGTCAAAATATTTGTTCGACAAATACTTCTTCTGGAATTATTTCTCAAATTGCTTCTAGGACAAGTCCTCTTCACAAACCCCTTTCACATTCTTAAGATCTTCCCACCAAATGAAATCCTTTCCGTTCAAGTTGAAGGTGGCCACTCAGGCCTTCAAATTTTTTGAAAAGTCATGGACTCTGAAATATTTCTTTAGTCCAAGCAGCCAAGCCTCTGCTTCCTCGCCCTTATTTATTTCACCATCGAAGGAGGGTGGTTTTGATTTTCTGAATTCTTCGAATTTACAACCTTTGGAAAGCTTTCGCTTCTTCTGTCTTCTTCTGGAATAAGAACTAGTTCTACTGCTAGATGAGCCCTCTGAATCACCCTCTTCCTTCTCATAGAAATCGTCCATCACTTGTCCTTTACCTCTTGGGTGGATCTTTTTCGACGTGCTCCTCTCAGTGTGGCCACTGATATGACCATGTTTCTGATTTTCAGGTTCATGCTGCATTTGTATTTGTATATCGGATAAACTCTGTAGTAAAACTATGTTAATTCCTATTTGCCTTTCTTGTTCTTTCATCATCCTTTCATTGTCATCCTTGCAGCTTTGTAATTCGACCATGAGGCTCCTCACAATTTCAACTAGATCTATAGGGGTCCCTACCACCCTCCTTTCATCAGACTCTTCCTCTCTATTGTGGGAGCCCTCCCCCACTTCATGGTTAGTCACCATTCTATACATTCATAATTTCTCGTGGTTGATCGTCCTCTTGGTTAGAAAAGACAAATGTTGGTTCTTAGTCAATGTTTTAGATACATTCATAACCCATTCATACATTTATTTTTCTTTCTCATGCATACAAAATCGAATTTTCCTTTCAAACTTTGAATTTTTAATTGAGGGGGTCAAGATAAGGAGCTACTCCTATTAACAGTACTCCAAAAGGAGTCTTTTGCGCAACCCATTCATGAGCCCAAGCAGGCCAAGTGTTGTAACCATGCTCTGATACCAATTTGTAACACACCCACTATGGAATTTAAAACTTTTCGGCCTTTTCTTCTTTTCTCTGTGGAATAGAATTTCCCGAGTCCCTACGGGACATGATATACATCCTGTTATCCCTTATCCACACTCATCTAATCGGTAGTTATGGCCATAGGCCTTATCGGAGGGTACTCATTGACTTTCGCGATACGCGAAATCGCGATATAGGTATTCCCTTTTTCATTTTGGGGTTTCATCCATCAAAATTTTGTGGCTAGCGAATTATGAGGAAAACTGACCCTTGAGAGTCCCGAGCACTGGAAAGCTGAAACAACAAAACCATGTGTGCGAATCCATTTCGGGACTTCGCCTATTGGGAGTTTGCAAGTTGGGAGTTCGGGGAATGAAATGACAGAAGGTCTCACATCGGGGTCTTCTGGGAGACGAACTCTGAATTACTAACTCTAAACATAATTCCATATTTTAGGAATTTGGGATATGCGATGACAGGAGGTCTCGTACTTAGGTTTCCAGAGAGCCAAAACTCCAAAACCTTAACATATGTATAGTTGTATATATATGTGTCGCTCAATACATTCTGGGAATTCACTGACCGGGTTTTCGGGACTGGTGAGCATAAGAAAACTTATCGTCAGGTATCCCAGGTGCTGAAACACCGACACACCAAATACCGTCCGTGTTAAGCCATTTCGGGACTTCGCAAGTCTGGAGTTCCAGAGATTTGATTACAAGGGAATACGCCCTTGAGCATTCTAATTTCTGAAGTTCCAAAGTCTCGAACCTATCCGCGTATTGTACTTTCGGGACCTCACCCATTGGGATTTTGGGACTGACATGTACAAGAAGACTGACCCTTGGGTTTCCCGGTTGCCAAAACACTGAAACACCAAGGCTTACCCACGCTGGACCTTTTCTGGATCTCATACTTCAGGATTTCGTGATGGGTAATGACAAGAAGTCTCACTCCTAGGTTTTCCCAGGGGTCGAAACACTGAAAACTCATAGCTACATCATCCTATTATTATTTTGGGATTTTTTGAATCAGAGTTTCATGATGTGCGCAAACAGGAGATCTCGCACCTAGACCTTTCATGAGCCAAAACTCCGAAATACCGACTCCTAAACCTATGCATCTATTTCAGCGTTTCTCCCATCAAAATTTTGCGGAACGGAGATTCAGGACTTGCGAGTATAAAGGGACTCGCACTTAGGTATCCCGGGTACTGAAATTCCGAACTATCCTATCTCATCCACTCCTTAAACTATTTCAGAGTTTTGGTTNGACTTGTGATGATCAGGGTTCTTCCCCTTTGTCTTCTCGGGTACTGAAATGATGAAACGCTTACCGACAGCCACGTGTCCTATAAATGGACAGTCCAGGTACTCCCACGAACCCTGGGGATCTACGGTCCTGATTTCTTTTCTACTTACGAAGATAAAAGGAAAGGGGTTGAGGCATTAACACCCTCGTTTCTTCCTCTAATCTAACGGTCATGACTGACCTCAGATCTTCCGACAGGATCTCATCTGTCAATCGATACTTATCCACATGCTACCTTTTTGGGATTTTGCAATTCAAGGTTGTGGGGTTTTAAGAGGACCGTCCCTCTTCATGCAGGATTACTAAGACTTGCACCATGAAATCCTTTTTCAGGTTCTTGGTAAGATTTCCGGGAAGGGTGTCTCTATGGGGAGATCTATCTAGGGTATTACCTGAGACAGATAAGGATATAGATTTTTCGAGAACAGACTTGAAGTCCAAATTAGATCAGTATACATACATATAACTATTTATAAACATAAACCATACATAGTCTTTCCATTATAAGCATGCAACCACCATTTCTATTCAAAACACCACACAGACAGTCTTATACTAAAACCATTCATAATTACACAGACTATGAGCATAAATGTCAGAATATACATTTCCAGATGCAAGATATAAAACACTTATAAGAAATAACACCAGGTCTATTTGAAACTGCTGAGAGGGGTGCTCGTTTTCACCCAATTGTAGGCTCAGCGATTCCGAATGGATTTAACACTAGCCACCCTCGAGCTAAGACCATGATGCTGGGAGATTGAGTCTTTATTCGCCAGTGACCAAGAACAAAGGTTACTCTCCTTCTTCTCTACTATCAATCACTCTATAGTTTTTTCCAGAGTTCTTTTAATCTCCCTTCCTCTTTCCCTCACATCTACCCCTTGATCGCACACTCTTCCTGCCTTTTCTCTTTTTGGTGAGGTTATGTTTGGCACGATCTTCCTCACGGTGGTCAGGTCTGAGGACTCTGTGGATGGGCAGTTCACCCCCATCCCTCATCACTCGTGAGGATCCATTTACCTACCAACCTGGTGAGTGATTTAATTTGGGGCCAGCGAGCCGCTCTTGGTTCTCCATGCCAGTGAAGACCAAATACAGTATTGGTTTCAGTGGAAGTTAATGCCACCATTCTAGGTGTGTTCCACCACCTTTCTTTAGCCATTGTGGTCTCTTTTTCAGCACATCCCCCTCTCAACAATCCTGCAATATATGTATTCATAATATTATTTACATTCATCAACCATTTCCATAAGGTCCATTCACATCACACGTTCACATTTCTGAGTTTGCCACAATACTTGGCCAATACAGTTATTTTTACAGACTGGGGGAAACAGGGTGTTACACCATCCATAGTATCATGACATTTGGTTTATGTCTAGTGGGTATCACACCCTGTACACGATATCCCTTCTATTTCCTCACCCATCGAGGACAATAACACTTCCCCATTGACAAATCCCCCTGTCACCTCTCAAGGTCCCCTATATTCTCACATTTTCCACTCCGATGAAGATATCTTCGAAGAAATGACTACCCCTAATTTCCCTTGGAATTTTTTCCATCATCAAGCACTTTTCCTCTCTTTCACCCTCCTATCCAAGCCTCCCTATGTGTGATCAAAACCAAGGATTTTATTCCACCAGGGTATATTAACTAGTTCAAAAACCCCATCTCTACCCCCAATGCTTTTGAAGAATTCAACATGGCCAATATCTCCCCCACAATAAAAATTGTCATTTCCATTAAACCTGACATCATATAAGAAATCACCATTGTCATTACATGCTCCCCTGAAGAAATCATTGCTTACAAAGCTCTCTTTTAGGAATATCAGGATATATTTTCCTAGTCATATACGGATCTTCCTGGCCTCAATCCTTCTATAGTCGAATATCGAATTGACACATGGATGGATATCACCCATGTTCATCAAAAGAAACGCCCCCTTCAACCATCCAAATTTGCGACTATCAAATATGAAATTGACAAATTATAGATTGTCGGGTTCATTTACCCCATTGTGTACACTTCTTGGGTCTCCAACCCTGTCCCCGTTAACAAAAAACAAGGAACTATTCTCATCTGCACAGGCTTTCATGACCTCAATCACACTTGTCCCAAAGACAAATTCCAAACCCCTTTCATCGACCAAATAATCGATGATTGTGCTGACCATGAGGCACTATCCTTTATGGACAATAAAATTCAGATCCACCTAGCAGATTAGTACAAAACCGCTTTTAAAACACCTTAGGGTACCTTTGCTTATCGTGTCATGCCCTTTGGAATCAAACATTTTGGTGCTACTTTCCAACGGTCCATGACCCCAATGTTTTTCATGATCTTACTCGAATCATCCTTGCTTATTTGGACGACCTCACTTCTCGATCCAAAAAAATGAACAGAGCATTTAGATGACTTATTCATCTTTTTCGAACAATGTGACCTATATAATATCTTCTTGAACCCCCTTAAGTTTGTATTTTGTGTCACTTTTGGGCACCTCCTTAGTTTCATTGTCTCCCAACACGACATCACTGTGGACCCCCTCAAGGTCCAAGCTATCACAAAAATTCCACTGCCTAGGACAAAAATTCAACCACCTAGATCAACAATAGTGTCAAGTACAAATGATGTGGCATTGTGGCCCACCATCCATATATAGGCCCTTTTTCCCAATGTCCACATTCTCTTACATGATCCCAGAGCCTCTATTTTTTGATCCGTTCTCAACCACGAGATCTTGATCCAACCATCTACACAATCACATTCTTCGGGTTATCATCTTGTCTTTTCCCCAATGGAGAATTTTTGTCATGCCACGTTCAAGTACGCATGATCACTTTTAGTTTTATCAAATAGATGTTATATGTTATTTATCATGAGATATTGTTCACGTCCGGTATTTGGTTTTAATGTGTGCAAGTACTTTTTCAACAACCTTACAACCCCTTCAGGTATATGTACGACACTAGCATATAATTACTCCCTTTGTTAATTTTCATATCCCAGTCACACCCTCTGACATTTACCTTTAGGGTCCCTACATTTATCTCTATAGTATCTTTACCTCTGCCATATTTTTGTACTGTCAACCAATAAAACTCTCCACCACACGAGTTGTCCCATTCATAGTTCTATGTGGCAACTTGACACTCATGTTGATTTGACCCCCTAATATTGGGAGCCCCGATAGTCTGTTTTTCACTTTCGAGAATGAACCCCATACTTCTTCTCATCATATTAATAACCTTCCCAATGGAGTCCTTGATCATATCATATTACAATTGGTTCTATTGAATGCACTCACGTAGTTTCATTATCCCTCCATCTCCTCCACCATCAGTTTTCCCATCTACAAATTGTCCTTCATCCACTTACCTAATACAGAAACCCACCCATGGGGCCCCACCCTCCACGAATTTTCTTTCACAAACTTCTGCTCTAAATAGTCCAAGCCATCTTTCACTGGGGCACCCATTTCTATATCTGTATACTCAACCCAAATTATTCTTTATTTTTTTGGTAATTGTATAAATCCCTTGTTTCCAACATATACACAGGTTTTTAGTCATCATCCTTGATGGCCTTCTTTTACCTGGAAAAGAAACAGATGTCTCCCTTGGTTGGGGCATCCACCCTTCTTTCATATTGACATCTTTAACAAACCCCGAGTATCCCAAATCCATATACCCACGATATCTAATTTTTCCCACTTTGTTAGCCTCCAACACAGTTTAACTGCATATCTAGTCATCCCCCTAACACTAGATCTAGTTTTACGATTCCTACCAATCATCCCTCAACACCCCAACCAAGGGAATTCTTGACTCCCACAACATCTTGAATTTGTTCATGCTACTCACCAGTACCTGATATAATCTATTAATAAGTGGATTTCAAGAATCCCTTAGCTTATGGGCATCGCATTTCCCTTCATGTCGACATAAACACAATTTCCAAAAGGGCGGAAATATATTGACTCTCATTACCTTTTCAATGAGGAGTCTTGGATGACATAGAGAGAATCATCATTTCTTTCTGATTCCTTTGACCCCCATAACATTCGAATTCAAAAAAATCTCATGTTAAGGTGGGTCTTACTATCCAACCATTGCAGTTGTTTCATACCAACTGAATACCTTTGAAGTTGATTAGACATCAATGTCTATGAGTCATCGACACTTCTTACAATTGTCCATTACTCATTTCAGAGCCAGTTCACTAGTAAGAATCATCATTTGTTATTATGAACTTCCTTCAGGGCGTTGTAGATATCTACACCATCATACATCTTGAGTTATAGTCCCACATTTTTGTTTCATGACACAACCATGCGGCATACCTGCCTCGTTTGTATACAAAAAAAAAAAAATTCCCTAGAGAAAGGTTTGGTTCCTACGTTTTTCCCACTCCCTTCGGCGTATTACTCTTTTAGTTCCTCTCTTCACTCTTCCTTACAATGGCACCCTCAGCAAAATAAGCATTGATGTATTTTGGCTATACGTATGCTTCTAACCTCAAACATTAGGGGGCCTCTGTTATCACTGAAAAATCATCCACAACATTGCACACAATGGTTGAAGAATTCATTAATGCCAACAACAATTAGTCCACCTACAGTTTCACCAAAATCCATCAAAATGGAAAAAACTATATACTTGGTTCAAATATCAAAGTGTGCAAATTCACCAAAGGAAGCACGTGCACAGTGTGCAGAATATGCAAGATAACACAAACCTCAGTGTGCACTGTGCAGAAGATGCACAACTGTCTACGAGAAAAGTCCCACACTTCTCATGAACGAAGCATTTATGAATATTTTCGGCCTCTCAACCACTTCTAGTCTGACCCCCAACACGATTTGACACTTAGATCTGAGTGAAATCTACTTTGGAGGCTGGTCAAGGGCTAGGAACTGCCCTAAAATGCCCCTTGTTCATAGTATAAACTAGTTGTATCTTTCCATGAATGGACACTATAAATATGTGCCATGGGTGTGCTAGCAAACTAAGAACTTCAAGGTATTGTTATTCTACAAGAATTCTTCTTGGAGAATCCTCTTTTCTCTTTGAATCATTCAAGCAATATAGCAAGGGCCATTCCACTCGTCTCTTGAGAGGATCGACATTGTATTTATTAACCATTGTCACTTTCCATTGCATGAAGAGAAGATATCTCTATTAGGGAACTCAAGAGCCCTCCCAAGGAGGAAGAGGGGATTCATAAGTCTCTTCCCTTCTCTACGATGTTTATCCTATCAATATATTGATCCATTGGTAGCTATATGATGGTAATTTTTTGTTTTTCATGGTTCTAGTTCTTGCAAGCTTCTCTAACATTTATTTCTTTTTTTTTTGCTTTTATTTCCTTGTTTCAATTGTATTTGGTTATTTAATAAACACACAAACCTTTGTTTTGTTTAGCTAACTTAACTAAGTAGGTAAGTGTCGTGTTTTTTCCCACCCATGTGGCAAAACCAACACAACAATAATGTAAACATATTTTCCACCAAATATAATGTAAACATCTCTAGCAATAATAATAATAATGAAAAAACAATAGCACATATTAGCATATATACTTTATTAGAAAATATTTTAAAGATATTTAACTAAATATCAAATAAGAAATAAGAAATAATAACATACACAACTGAAGTTCCACAGAGTTAATATTATCACTCTCTTTTTATTATACTTTTTGGGCAGTTGTTTTAAACCAAACTTACATCACGAAGTTCCAAAACTTCCAAAATAGTTACTCTTGATATTAAGCATACATGATCTAAACGATGTAAAATCTTATCTAAAATCTTATCTAGAAAATTTTTAGAGAGAAAAATTGTGTTCTTGGTAACCAATTTTAGTGTTCATAGTTAGATAATACCTTGAAAATATATATAGTTGTGTATGCAAAACGTTCACAAATCTCCATATTAAGTCATTATTCCAATAAAATACTTATCTCCTCGTGAATAAAGTCCCAGATCCTTCAGGTGAAGTTCTCATGCCAGGTGACCTTATTTACTCAACAGTAAATTACTTATCTCCTCAACAATACAATACTTATTTCCTCTTTTGCAGTGGAATAAGTGTTCTCATATAATCAAATTCCCTCAAATTCCCTTTCAAATTAAAGGACTCATAAATCTCCATATTAAGCCATTCTTCCAATAAATTACTTATATCTATGAATGTTCACAAATATCCATTTTAAAAACCATTCTTCCGGAAAATACTTATCTCCTCTTTCTGCGGTGGAATAGATGTTGTCATATAATCTTTCATGTACATGCAGAAAACACAAATATGGACATATATTAAGTCATTCCTCAAAAACCATTTAAATCTTTCATCTTTCTACATGGGATGTATTCATATTACATATAATCAAATGCTCTTTGAAATATGCCTTCATCGTGATCTAAACATAAGTGAGATAATGCACGTATATAGCTTATTTGTAAATCTACTTGAATGTTGGTTTTTGTGGTTAGTAAGAAATTAGTTAAGCTTTGATAATACCCCAAGAAGGAATTCACTTCTTTGTATGAAAAAAACACAAATCTCTATATTACACCATTCTTGGACAAGAAGGAAATGAATGCAATCGAACACAAGTTAGAAACTTCCCATTTTCTGATGTAGGATAGAATATGTTCTCAAATAATCAAATGTTCAAGTTCAAAATTAGGTCATCATCATTATTTAAACATAAATAAGATTTAATGTACCATTTTAAACGACGATAATCTTATATAGGAGTTCTATATATTTCAAAATAATTAATCAAAGCGTTGAAAAGTTATATAGACACTAGTTCAGTAACCCTATGAATATCAAAGGCTAAACTAAAAAGTTGATCAAACAAAAATTTGAAAAAGGTAAAAAAAAATAAGCATATTCAACAAACATAAGCTTGAACACTTATATATAAAAGGCTGAACATAAAATCAAATTAAAACTCACTAACGTGCAATGAACATACATTTAAGAATCATAATGAATAGACACATCCTTCCCAAGTATGGATGCATCCTCCTGAATCCCAATATATCACACTCCCTTCTCCACATTTTTTTCAAGCACACTCTCATGCATTCTCTTCTCCACATTGCCCTATATAACACATTTCAAATTTGTACATTTGAAAATTAAATTTAAGTGATTTTAACACATTAAATTGTAGTTTTAAATTTTAAAACATGTAATACTTGTGATGTGCCAACTTGAATGTCAATAAATTATACTCACCATACCTTAAGATTCAATAAATTATATATTGTTTAAGAAATTATTCTTTTAAATTAATAATTTAAATGACATTGCAATTTTCATATATAACTAATTTTGCTTTCAACATGCAGTGATACATGTTAACTCCCACCCTCTTCAAACGCTCCCATTGAGAATTGGAACAAGCCCGCCCAAGTAGTAAGAGATGGAATAGGAATCTGTGAACAACACAACTAAGAACTAATTCTAGGATTCAATGTGTTCACATTTATATAAAAACATAAATTTCATGTTGTTGATCTTATTCAAAAAATTGGAGATTGGAAAACTAAAGTGCTCATATGTGGATATTAGAAAACACATACCTGATTCAACCCATCCAAATTTAAACTCGTGAAATCAAGTTTCTATTTACTAGAGATTCATTTAACATATGACCAAACTGTAATTAATGATGATAACAACTCAGTTATTTCTAAAGATACAATGATATGTATCTATATCTAGAACTACAAGTAAACTATCCTCAAATGGATAAAAAATTTACTAACTATAACACATACCAATCCAATGTTCAGTTCATCATTCTGAATAAAATCCTTCCAACCATTACGAAATTTTTTTTCATACTCCTTAAGATCTTCTACTGACATGGTATCTATCTCCTCATTTGTTTTGTAAACAAAATTGGCTCGAGAATTGGCTTCCTCTCTCTGACGGTTCAAACCAACATCAACACCATAAAAATTTGATTCCAAATTTTCCCCGATTGCATTCCTAGCCTCTTTGAAAACCTTTGATGTAGCTCACAACTATGAATGCGAGGAAAATTCCCCTGTTGGATGAGATACTAAAGGTCATGGAGGCCTATGCAATGTCACATTTTGATATGCCCCTTTCTGATCATATGTCTATCATTTATCAACCCCATAATAATTGAACGGTAAGTTGGTATAATCAGGTTGGATGTCCATGAAAAACTCTACATAAAAGTTTCTAGAAAAGTAATGTGGAACCTCATCATTCCATGACAACTTCCCATATGCTACCAAGAATCTATTATAAAGATGTCCTTATATGTTGGGGTGCTTAAAATATTGCACCTTCAACATCATTCACTTTGGCCCCTCTTTGAAATTGAACATAGAAATTGCATCTTCTTTTGAAACTCTATTTTTTACTATGTCCCATTTATCAGGGCCCGTCCCCTCCGACTTTCGTCTCCTCATCAAACCGATAAAATTGTCAGTTTTTGGCCCCATATTTTGATATGCATCTATACAGTTTTTCAATGAATGAGAAAAAAATTCAAAGCTTTTCTTACTCTCTGGAGGGAGATCCAAGCTCCTCAAATCATTTTCCAGCCTGCTTTTAACACCTGAGCATCGCTTGAGGGTCATTTCTTCAGTAATTTCTTCCCAAGAAATGTCATCACCAACATCTAAAGGATAGTTGGAAGTAGGCCTGTAATCTTTTGTTTCTTGATAACCCCTCCTAAATCCACCTTTACCCTCTTCAACAGCATTGGAATCCTCATGATACCCACTCTCTCTTTCTTTATCTTCTCTCACATTAAACTCATTTTCTACACATACACATTTGAAAGTAATTACAACATTTAACAACAACATAAGTTAACATAAAAAAATTGAAAAACAAACATACATAAAACACACACACACACACACACACACA
>JASDQU010681296.1:32576-51319 GCA_032191745.1 Picea mariana
TATCCTGATATAGCTTGCTTACCATTTCTGCTATGCTGCTCTGCCTTAATCATATCTTATCTTCTTAACTGCTCATCCACAAATTCTATTTTACTGCCTTTGATCTGCTGCTCTACTTCACCTTCTTCTACTGCGCCTTCTCAGCTTTTCTCTGCTTCGCAGGTTCTCCTCTGCCACTGTCGCACTTGCAGAGCTCTATCCCTCTGTTTTCAACAGCACCCAATTCAATCTTTCTCATTTTATTTTATATACGCCTCCCCGACGGTTCACTTCGCCTTCCCTCTGCCGAAACACGAACATCTGTCCTGGCAACTGAAATGCTAACAGATTTGTCATCATTAGTCAATTTCTCTTAATAGATTCATAACTGAAGCATTAAACTGTGAGGAAGAATAGCAACCCTCCGATCAATACTTGATCCAGCGGTTCAGATCCCATCAGGATTTTACTCATCAAAATTTCGGCATTCTCAAAGTCGAGATACACATGTACTCGGAACTCCTGATTCTCCGATCCCCGATGTGATCCTTTCCCGAGCTTTAGCCCCTTCCGGCTACACAATGGTCCATGTGACTAGCTATCACTTGAACGTCACCATACCTCTCCTTGGGATTTCAGGGTTTTCGATGTCACCATGCACATGCCTCTGGGATTCTTGATCCCTGATTTCTTGATGTGTCCCTTTGCTGATGTGGTCTGCTGTCGTGAGTTGGATCAACGGTTCAGATGCAATATTGGCTCAACGGCTACGATTACATCGCGAAATCGCATATCGTGATTTCGAGGTTTTCGTTGTCATTGTTCACGAGACTCCTGAAACTCCGATTCCTGATTCTCCAATGAAGACTCCTGTCTACACGTGGATGGTCACGATCTATGCTTGATTTAACGGCTGTGATCAAATCGCGAAATCGCATATCGCGATTTCGGGGTTTTCGATGTCAATTGAACTGGACATTTCAAAGTCTCGATCCTCAATTCTCCAATGGCTTATCCCCCTCGCAGCTTCTGCAGATCTGATGGCTGTTGGGTGTCTGCTTCCAATCTGACGGCTGTCGACCTTTCTAGAAATTTGAATGGGATCCAACAGGTCTTTTGCTCGATTGACCTCAACCTCGAACTCTATTTTGACTAGATCTTCCCTTTGTCATTCTTCGTCGATTGACCTCCTTAGACTGCAACTTATTTCTTTCGCTCGACCTCGACCATCTTCCTATCAGGTCGACTACCCTTCATCACTTCGCTTGGATATTTCTCTGTCATCATCTAGCTTCTTCTGCCATAGATGATTGCCATCAATGACAACCTTGACATTCTGCATCCTCTCTGCTATTTCCATATTTCCAACAGTTACACCATCCCCAATATCATGACATTTGGTTTATGTCTAGTGGGTATTGCACCCTGTACACGATATCCCTTCTACGTCCTCACCTCTTGAGGACAATAACACTTCCCCATTGAGAGATCCCCCTGTCACCTCTCAAGATCCCCTATATTCTCACATTTTCCACTGTGATGAAGATATCTTCGAACAACTGACTACCCCTGATTTCCCTTGGAAGTTTCTCCATCATCGAGCACTTTTCCTCTCTTTCACCCTCCTATCCAAGCCTCCCTATGTGTGATCAAAACCAAGGATTTTATTACACCAGGGTATATTGACTAGTTCAAAAACCCCATCCCTACCCCCAATGCTTTTGAAGAAGTCAACATGACCAATATCTCCCCCATAATAAAAATTGGCATTTCCATTAAACCTGACATCATATAAGAAATCACCATTGTCACTGCATGCTCCCCTGAAGAAATCATTTCTTACAAATCTCTCTTTCAAGAATATCAGGATATATTTTCCTAGTCATATACGGATCTTCCTGGCCTCGATCCTTCTATAGTCGAATATCGAATTGACACATGGACGCATATCACCCATGTTCATCAAAATAAATTCCCCCTTCAACCATCCAAATTTGCGACTATCAAATCCGAAATTGACAAATTACACATTGTCGGGTTCATTTACCCCATTGTGTACACTTCTTGGGTCTCCAACCCTGTCCCCTTTAACAAAAAACAAGGAACTATTCTCATCTGCACAAGCTTTCATGACCTCAATCACACTTGTCCCAAAGACAAATTCCCAACCCCTTTCATCGACTAAATAATCGATGATTGTGCCGACCATGAGGCACTATCCTTTATGGATGGGTGCTCTGGTTACAATAAAATTCAGATCCACCTAGCAGATTAGTACAAAACTGCTTTTACAACACCTTAGGGTACCTTTGCTTACCGCTTCATGCCCTTTGGACTCAAACATTTTGGTGCTACTTTCCAATGGGCCATAACCCCAACGTTTTTCATGATCTTACTCGCATCATCCTTGCTTATTTGGACGACCTCACTTCTTGATCCAAAAAAATGAACCGAGCATTTAGATGACTTATTCATCGTTTTCGAACAATGTCATCAATATAATATCTTCTTGAACCCCCTTAAGTGTGTATTTTGTGTCACTGTTGGGCACCTCCTTAGTTTCATTGTCTCCCAACATGACATCACTATGGACCCCCTCAAGGTCCAAGCTATCAAAAAAATTCCACTACCTAGGACAAAAATTCGACCACCTAGATGAACAATAGTGTCAAGTACAAATGATGTGGCATTGTGGCCCACCATCCATATATAGGCCCTTTTTCCCAATGTCCACATTCTCTTACATGATCCCAGAGACACTATTTTTTGATCTGTTCTCAACCACGAGATCTTGATCCAACCATCTACACAATCACATTCTTTGGGTTATCATCTTGTCTTTTCCCCAAAGGATCATTTTTGTCATGCCACGTTCAAGTACGCATGATCACTTTCAGTTTTATCAAATAGATGTTATATGTTATTTATCATGAGATATTGTTCACGTCGGGTATTTGGTTTTTATGTGCGCAAGTACTTTTTCAACAAGCTTACAACCCCTTCAGGTATATGTACGACACTAGCATATAATTACTCCCTTTGTTAAATTTGATATCCCAGTCACACCCTCTGACATTTACCTTTAGGGTCCCTACATTTAGCTCTATAGTATCTTTACCTCTGCCATATTTTTGTACTGTCATCCAATAACACTCTCCACCACATGAGTTTTCCCATTCATAGTTCTATGTGGCAACTTGACACTCATGTTGATTTGACCCCCTAAGATTGGGAGCCCCGATAGTCTATTTTTCACTTCCGAGAATGAACCCCATACTTCTTCTCATCATATTAATAACCTTCCCAATGGAGTCCCTGATCATATCATCTTACAATTGGTTATATTGAATGCACTCACGTAGTTTCATTATCCCTCCATCTACTCCACCATCTATTTTCCCATCTACAAATTGTCCTCCATCCACTTACCTAATACAGAAACCCACCCATGGGGCCCCACCCTCCATGAGTTTTCTTTCACAAACTTCTGCTCTAAATAGTCCAAGCCATATTTCACTAGGGCACCCATTTCTATATCTGTATACTCAACCCAAATTATTCTTTATTTTTTTGGTAATTGTATAAATCCCTTGTTTCCAACATATACACAAGTTTTTAGTCATCATCCTTGATGGCCTTCTTTTACCGGGAAAAGAAACACATGTCTCCCTTGGTTGGGGAATCCACCCTTCTTTCATATTGACATCTTTAACAAACCCTAAGTATCCCAAATCCATATACCCACGATATCTAATTTTTCCCACTTTGTTAGCCTCCAACACAGTTTAACCACATATCTAGTCATCCCCCTAATGCTAGATCTAGTTTTACGATTGCTACCAATCATCCCTCAACACCCCAACCAAGGGCATTCTTGAATCCCACAACATCTTGAATTTTTTCATGCTACTCACTAGTACCTGATATAATCTATTACTAAGTGGATTTCAAGAATCCCTTAGCTTATGGGCATCACATTTCCCTTCATGTCGACATAAACACAATTTCCAAAAGGATGGCAATATCTTGACTCTCATTACCTTTTCAATGAGGAGTCTTGGACAACACAGAGAGAATCATCATTTCTTTCTAATTTCTTTGACCCCAATAACATTTGACTTCAAAAAACTCTCATGTTAAGGTGGGTCTTACTATCCAACCATTGCAGTTGTTTCATACCAACTGAATACCTTTGAATTTGATTAGACATCAATGTCTATGAGTCATCGACACTTCTTACAATTGTCCATTACTCATTTCAGAGCCAGTTCACCAGTCAGAATCATCATTTGTCATTATGAACTTCCTTCAGGGTGTTGTAGCTATCTACACCATCATACATCTTGAGTTATAGTCCCACATTTTTGTTTCATGACACAACCATGCGGCATACCTGCCTCGTTTGTATACAATTTTTTTTTTTCCCTAGAGAAAGGTTTGGTTCCTACATTTTTCCCACTCCCTCCGGTGAATCACTCTTGTAGGTCCTCTCTTCACTATTCCTTACAATGGCACCCTCAGCAAAATAAACATTGATGTATTTTGGCTATAGGTATGCTTCTAACCTCAAACATTAGGGGGCCTCTGTTATCACTGAAAAATCATCCACAACATTGCACACAATGGTTGAAGAAGACATCAATGCCAACAACAATTAGTCCACCTACAGTTTCACCAAAATCCATCAAAATGGAAAAAACTATAAACTTGGTTCAAATATCAAAGTGTGCAAATTCACCAAAGGAAGCACGTGCACAGTGTGCAGAATACGCAAGATAACACAAACCTCAGTGCGCACTATGCAGAAGATGCACAACTGTCTACGAGAAAAGTCCCACACTTCTCATGAACAAAGCATTTATGAATATTGTCGGCCTCTCAACCACTTCTAGTCTGACCCCCAACATGATTTGACACTCAGATCTGAGTGAAATCTACTTTGGAGGCTGGTCAAGGGCTAGGAAGTGCCCTAAAATGCCCCTTGTTCACAGTATAAACTAGTTGTATATTGCCATGAATGGACACTATAAATATGTGCCATGGGTGTGCTAGCAAACTAAGAACTTCAAGGTATTTTTATTCTACAAGAGTTCTTCTTGGAGAATCTTCTTTTCTCTTTGAATCATTCAAGCAATATAGCAAGGGCCATTCCACTCGTCTCTTGAGAGGATCGACATTGTATTTATTCACCATTGTCACTTTCCATTGCATGAAGAAAAGATATCTCTATTAGGGAACTCAAGAGCCCTCCCAAGGAGGAAGAGGGGATTCATAAGTATCTTCCTTTCTCTACGATTTTTATCCTATCAATATATTGATCCATTGGTAGCTATATGATGGTCATTTTTTGTTTTTCATGGTTCTAGTTCTTGCAAGCTTCTCTAACATTTATTTCTTTTTTTTCCTTTCTATTTCCTTATTTCAATTGTATTTGGTTATTTAATAAACTCACAAACCTTTGTTTTGTTTAGCTAACTTAACTAAGTAGGTAAGTGTCGTGTTTTTTCCCACCCATGTGGCAAAACCAACACAACAATAATGTAAACATATTTTCCACCAAATATAATGTAAACATCTCTAGCAATAATAATAATAATGAAAAAACAATAGCACATATTAGCATATATTGAGTTGCCTTTGGATGAGGCTATCCTTGAAGCCATGAATACAAACTATATACCATGGGAAGACTTACAATATGGTTTGTGTTTTCTTCCCTTTTGGGAGAATTTCCAGGTTGACTACCGAAGAGACTCTTGGTTAGAGCCTAGCTGTGGGATCTACTTGAAATGATACTATGCATGAGCCATAAGGATGTGCGGTGCATTTTACTATACTTTATAGAATAGGTTTTTTGAAAATATTTTAAAGATATTTAACTAAATATCAAATAAGAAATAAGAAATAATAACATACACAACCGAAGTTCAATAGATTTAAGATTATCGCTCTCTTTTTATTATACTTTTTGGGCAATTGTTTTAAACCAAACTTACATCACAAAGTTCCAAAATTTCTAAAATAGTTACTCTTGATATTAATCATACATGATCTAAACAATGTAAAATCTTATCTAAAATCTTATCTAGAAATTTTTTAGAGAGAAAAATTGTGTTCTTGGTAACCAATTTTAGTGTTCAGAGTTAGATAATACCCTGAAAATATATATAGTTGTGTATGCAAAACGTTCACAAATCTCCATATTAAGTCATTCTTCCAATAAAATACTTATCTCCTCATGAATAAAGTCCCAGATCCTTCAGGTGAAGTTCTCATGCCAGGTAACCTTATTTACTCAGCAGTAAATTACTTATCTCCTCAACAATACAATACTTATTTCCTCTTTTGTAGTGGAATAAGTGTTCTCATATAATCAAATTCCCTCAAATTCCCTTTCAAATTAAAGGACTCATCAATCTCCATATTAAGCCATTCTTCCAATAAATTACTTATATCTATGAATGTTCACAAATATCCATTTTAAAAACCATTCTTCCAGAAAATACTTATCTCCTCTTTCTACGGTGCAATAGATGTTGTCATATAATCTTTCATGTACATGCATAAAACACAAATATGGACATATATTAAGTCATTCCTCAAAAACCATTTAAATCTTTCATCTTTCTACATGGAATGTATTCATATTACATATAATCAAATGCTCTTTGAAATATGCCTTCATCATGATCTAAACATAAGTGAGATAATGCACATATATAGCTTATTTGTAAATCTACTTGAATGTTGGTTTTTGTGCTTAGTAAGAAATTAGTTAAGCTTTGATAATACCCCAAGAAGGAATTCACTTCTTTGTATGCAAAAAACACAAATCTCTATATTACGCCATTCTTGGACAAGAAGGCAAGGAATGCAATCGAAGACAAATTAGAAACTTCCCATTTTCTGATGTAGGATAGAGTATGTTCTCAAATAATCAAATGTTCAAGTTCAAAATTAGGTCATCATCATTATTTAAACATAAATAAGATTTAATGTACCATTTTAAACGACGATAAGCTTATATAGGAGTTCTATATATTTCAAAATAATTAATCAAAGTGTTGAAAAGTTATATAGACACTAGTTCATTAACCCAATGAATATGAAAGGATAAACTAAAAAGTTGATCAAACAAAAATTTGAAAAAGGTAAAAAAAAATAAGCATATTCAACAAAAATAAGCTTGAACACTTATATATAAAAGGCCCAACATAAAATCAAATTAAAACTCACTAACGTGCAATGAACATACATTTAAGAATCATAATGAATAGACACATCCTTCCCAGGTATGGATGCATCCTCCTCAATCCCAATATATCACGCTCCCTTCTCCACATTTTTTTCAAGCACACTCTCATGCATTCTCTTCTCCACATTGCCCTATATAACACATTTCAAATTTGTACATTTGAAAATTAAATTTAAGTGATTTTAACACATTAAATTGTAGTTTTAAATTTTGAAGCATGTAATACTTGTGATGTGCCAACTTGAATGTCAATAAATTATACTAACCATACCTTAAGATTCAATAAATTATATATTGTTTAAGAAATTTTTCTTTTAAATTAATAATTTAAATGACATTGCAATTTTCATATATAACTAATTTTTCTTTCAACATGCAGTGATACATGTTAACTCCCACCCTCTTCAAACGCTCCCATTGAGAATTGGAACAAGCCCGCCCAAGTAGTAAGAGATGGAATAGGAATCTGTGAACAACACAACTAAGAACTAATTCTAGGATTCAATGTGTTCACATTTATATAAAAACATAAATTTCATGTTGTTGATCTTATTCAAAAGATTGGAGATTGGAAAACTAAAGTGCTCATATGTGGATTTTAGAAAACACATACCTGATTCAACCCATCCAAATTTAAACTCGTGAAATCAAGTTTCTATTTACTGGAGATTCATTTAACATATGACCAAACTGCAATTAATGACAATAACAACTCAGTTATTTCTAAAGATACAATGATATGTATCTATATCTAGAACTACAAGTAAACTATCCTCAAATGGATAAAAAATTTACTAACTATAACACATACCAATCCGATGCTCAGTTCATCATTCCAAATGAAATCCTTCCAACCATTACGAAATTTTTTTTCATACTCCTTAAGATCTTCTACTGACATGGTATCTATCTCCCCATTTGTTTTGTAAACAAAATTGGCTCGAGAATTGGCTTCCTCTCTCTGACGGTTCAAACCAACATCAACACCATAAAAGTTTGATTCCAAATTTTCCCTGATTGCATTCCTAGCCTCTTTGCAAACCTTTGATGTAGCTCACAACTATGAATGCCAGGAAAATTCCCTTGTTGGATGAGATACACAAGGTCATGGAGGCCTATGCAATGTGACATTTTGATATTCCCCTTTCTGATCACATGTCTATCCTTTATCAACCCCATAATAATTGAACGGTAATTTGGTATAATCAGGGTGGATGTCCATGAAAAACTATGCATAAAATTTTCTAGAAAAGTAATGTGGAACCTCATCATTCCACGACAACTTCCCATATGCTGCCAAGAATCTATTATAAAGATTTTTCTTATATGTTGGGGTGCTTAAAATATTGCACCTTCAACATCTTTCACTTTGGCCCCTCTTTGAAATTGAACATAGAAATTGCATCTTCTTTTGAAACTCTATTTTTTACTACGTCCCATTTATCAGGGCCCATCCCCTCCGACTTTTGTCTCCTCATCAAATCGATAAAATTGTCAGTTTTTGGCCCCATATTTTGATATGCATCTATAAAGTTTTTCAATGAATGCGAAAAAAAATCAAATCTTTTCTTACTCTCCGAAGGGAGATCTAAGCTCCTCAAATCATTTTCTAGCCTGCTTTTAACACCTGAGCATCGCTCGAGGGTCATTTCTTCAGTAATTCCTTCCCAAGAAATGTCATCATGAACATCTGAAGGATAGTTGGAAGTAGGCCTGTAATCTTTTGTTTCTTGATAACCCCTCCTGAATCCACCTTTACCCTCTTCAACAGCATTGGAATCCTCATGATACCCACTCTCTCTTTCATTATCTTCTCTCACATTAAACTCATTGTTTACACATACACATTTGAAAGTAGTTACAACATTTAACAACATAAGTTAACATAAAAAAATTGAAAAAAAAACATACATAAAACACACACACATATATATATATATATATATTAAACATAAATATAAATACACAAAAATACAAAATAAAAATAAATAAATTACCAAACATATTTTCTTGTCTTGTTGTATTCCCTACATTCTCTAGTGTTGGAGTATTAATGTGCAACGTCTCTAATAAAGTTGCATCCATAACACTATTTTGAGCACATTTTCGAGATGATCTATTCACTGATTCATTTGATAATCTCCTCTAACTATATTATCGTTGGTCACTCAGAGTCTCAGTCAAAGAAGGGGTTCCACTTCTTCCTTCATCAGATAGCATAGACTATTTGTGAGGAATTTTTGAGGACACATGTCTTGACATCTCACCTCGATATCTATCCTTTGAAAATTCATGAATATGAAAGTTCATAAGTTATAGGAACATTAAATGGAAATATTAAATTTATAACACAAGCATTTAATCATTTATAACAAATTAAAAACATCAAAGACATATATTGAAAAAACTAGAAAAACTATATATTTTACTATGATGTTATATATAATGAACATGGAAATATTTAAACATAAAAAAAATGTAATATGTAGAAGATAATCTATATTTTTGTAAATTGTAGAAGGTCATTTTTAAGAGAATTTATGTGGAACATGTTAAAATTTAAGGAAAAAAAATATGGCTAGCTAAAAAATAAATATTATTTTAATTTCTAAACATTAGTTACTTTTATATTACAATAAAAAAGACATCAAAACTTCTTACCATAATCTATTAGCCTAAAAACAATTACTGAAAAAACATTTACTTGAAACTAAAACAAGAAACAATATTACATGATATGTTGTTGCTATCCTCTTAGATATATGCTCAAAAAAAGCTTCAAGGGACCATTGATCAAACCCTCAGGGAAGATCTCATCATGACACTTGGAACAAATTGCCAAGAATAACTTTTAGGTTAAAATATAAAAATACTAACCAAAAAACATACACAGGTGGCACCAACAATAGAATAGGATAGAAACAACATACATAGGGTGGCATTAGCAAGGAGATGAGGAGGGTGATACCAGCAAAAAAATGAGGAGGGTGACACCAGCAAGGAGAACCAGAATCCCCAAACAACAACCAAGAAGAGATCTATAACAAGATGGAAAATACCCTTAGGGGTCAGCGACAATAAGAGTTTGCAGAGGTAAGCCCATGGTGGCTTAATACACCAAGAAGAACTATCCTAGAGGGGTCACAACCACTCAATTAAATAATTAAATAATTTAAACAAACAATATTTTATAACATAAAATATTAATTGTTAAATCATAAAAATCAACAAGAAAAAAACAAGTCAAGGAGAGGGGATCCAAAGTCAAGGCAACTAACTTTCTTTAGGAAGAAGCAAAGAACAAAACCAAAAACTCACACAATAATTAAGGGGGGTGTAACTCAATAAAGGATGGTTTAAAGACAATGTCAACAATTAAATTCTTGCAAAGTCAAGGTGGCTAACTTTCTTTAGGTAGAAGCGAAGAACAAAACCACAAACCCACACAACAATTAAGGGGAGCATAACTCAAGCAAGGATGATTTCAAGAAAAAGTCAACAATTAAGCTCTTCTTTAATGGTAGAATGTCCACATGATTCTCATTATATTTACTTATAAGATTTTATTGTATCAACATACGAGGAAGATCAATGATGTGATCATGCCCTTCTTAACTACTCCTCAGTCTCATGGATGATCCCAAGAGAGAAGAGGGTCAAACATTATCTCGACTTGGTACTTAACCAAGAAACAAAATAAACCAAAAACCCAAATCCCACACTAATCATATTTTTCATATCTAAATTTATGTGATGTGTGAAGTAAGTTACTTTCATATTTGCAAAGAAAGAGTGAAGTTTAACCAAAAGTAAAGTATGCAATTCAAATTTAAATTCTCAAATACAATATGAGATATAAATTTTCTGCATCAAATATGAGTGAAAAATGCCTAAATTTATAAAGGAAATAAATATAATTTATTATAGAATGCAACATGCCTATGAAATGAAATTAAAGTAAGATCTAGAAATTTGCTTTTCAGACTCCTAGAAATGTAATTTTTTTACATATATTTAGTGATATCGATTCATAAAATAAAAAACTGAAATCGAAATCAATTTCCAAAGTATAGAAAAACTAAGTAAATGAGTCTACTTGGATTTGAAAATGAATTTGTTCATACTCAAAACAAATCTAGAAATGAAATTATGTACACTAAACTAATTTCTAAAGTAATTGAATGTTGAAAATGCACAAAATTACAAACAAAAATCTAAATTGTAATTTCCAGCATGCATTAAATTTAATTTAATCTAGCGTATGAAAAAATTCAATGTCCTAGATCACTATCCAAAGATTCCTTGTCCATGTACATCGACAAGGCCGAATTCAACGCTGTCCATGCACAAGGACATGCCCAAATTTGGGCTTGTCCCTATGCATGGACAGGGCCAAGTTTAGACATGTCCATGCATATGGATACGCCCGAATTTGGGCTTGTCCCTGTGCATGGATAGAGCCAAATTCATCAATGTTTGGCCCTGTCCATGCACAAGGACAATCCTGAATTCACACATGTCCATGTGCATGGATATGGCTGAATTCAGGGTTGTCCCTATGCATGAACATGGTCGAATTCACCCTTTTCCATGTACAGGGAAATTCCCTTATTCAGGATTGTCCCTATGCATGGACAGAGATGAATTCGACACTGTCCATGTATAAGGACAGGATCAAATTCTACCACATAAATAAAATCTTAAAACAAATGAATAAATTCCTTAATCATTAAAACATTTTAATGATTTAATAAGAATACTTTTTAATAATGAAAATCTACCCCAAATATACCTCTGTAAGGAGCACCGATTTGAGTACACGTCACGTGAAATCTTAAATTATATTAAACAAAACTAATCCAAAAGATTTTATAATTTTCCCCCTTTTTAAAAAAATTATATTAAAAATACGGGAATACAATGGAATTTTGACCAACTTTTAAACTTTAAACCATAAAATTCCAAACTGTAATGATATATATTTATATATACATATCAATGGATAGGGCAGAATACGAGCCTGTCCAGGTACAGGTACAAGATTGTGTATTGTTTAACCTACACCCTATACCTGTGCAGAGAACTAATTTAGTGGACTTCAATTTTTTGCAAGTTGTATGGTTTCTTCCCAAAACAATTTGTTACATTTAAAATTCATAGTGGTAATTCTACATCTGTATGGTGGTTACCTCCTAGCTAGAGATTTTTCCTGGATGTTGAAAATTATCCCTCCCATTTGCAACAATTGACAACATTCTACTAGCTAGTTAATGTAACAAGGGTTGGAGATATTTATTAGAATATAGTTAGTGCCTGAATTTTGTGTGATGGAAATCATTTTTTATTAGTATAACAGAAATCAAGGAAAGGGCTACTAGTTCATCCTAATTGACTCAATTTACCACTGTTTGTGTTTCATTTGACAACTATTTATTAGTATTGTTTGTCGCAGCACATGAGTTTGGAATTCCATACATATTGGAAGTCATACTGTGTTGTAGAAAAAAATGGTGTTTTATAAGGATTCAATATAATGATCTTGGTCAGAGTGGGTTCGTTTGTTTTTCTTTGTAGTAGATGTCCTTCGTGTCATATTTTTTTTTTCTTATTAGACTTTTATTCTATCATGTTTGTTATGTAGTATAATTGTTTTCATCGAAACGAACTCTTTCATGTATCTAGGTTCTTGATATGTTTTTTTTCATCCTTTTGGTTTTTTATTAGACTTTTATGTTACTCCGTATGTTATGTTAGATCTTGGTAATGTATGTCAGGAACTGAATTTGGTTCTATCCCTGTGCATGGACATGGTCGAATTCATCCCTTTCCATGCACAGGGATAGGCCCAAATTCTACCATAGAAATAAAATGTTAAAACAAATGAATTGATTCCTTAATCATTAAAACATTTTAATGATTTAATAAAAATACTTCTCAATAATGAAAATCTACCCCAAATCTACATCTGTAAACTATAAAATCATAAAATTTCAAACTTTAGTGATATAGATTTATTTATACATATCAATGGATAGGTCCAAATACAACCTTGTCCATGTACAAGGACAGGCCCGAATTTGGGCATGTACCTATACATGGACAGGGTCGTATTCGACATTGTAAACCTCCACGGTGAACACATGCTAATCATTTACAACAGTAGCATGATTGCATTAATCTATGTAATCAACATTGTTATTATGTGAACAATTTCCATTACTTATGGAACTACAAACACTAGTGCTTTGTAACTCAATTGGCTCAACTTGAATACCTTGTAGATATTACATATGTCAAATAGAGTAAGTCCATTGAATTCACATCCAATATTACAACTCATGTAAGAGTTAAAGGGTCATAATAATATTACCACCATTGATATGATATGCTATTACTATAATCTAAGCCATTACTTGTGCTTTCCTCCTAAGGTTGACAAGGTCGAATACGACCCTATCCATGTACAGGGACAAGCTCAAATTCGAGCATGTCCCTGTACATGGACAGGGTCGTATTCGGCCTTGCCAACCTCCACTGTGAACACATGCTAATCATTTAGAAGAGTAGTATGAATCCCATTAATCTGTGTAATCAATACTTTTATTACGTGAAAATTTTCCAGTACTTATGGAACTATCAACACTAGTGATTTGTAACTCATTTAGCTTGGCTTGAATACCTTGTATATATTACTTATGTCAAATAGAGTAAGTCCATTGAATTCACATACAAGCTTAAAACTCATGTAAGAGTTAAAGGGTCGTCATAGTATTACCACCATTTATATGATATGTTATTACTATAATGTAATCAATTACTGATCCAGGTGGATATCGGTGTCCAACCACCTTGTCCAACTGGCGCAAAACAATTTTCTAGCAAATTTGGTAATCTACTATTTTTAGCAGTTTTTAACTTCTGGGGCCATTTTGAGGGCCTAAATGAATGTTTTTAGGGATAAATATCCTCAATGATAGGAAAAAGCATGATTGAACCCCCAAAATGAATCTCCTCGGCGATACCTTTCCAATGGGCTATCACACACCTAAAACGGAGACCGTATGCAAAAGTTACAACCCCGAGAAGTTGATGTACTAACTTACCTAAACGGGGCCCACGTGACTTTTGGCACTTCATATCCTAGGGTAAGGTTTTTGGATGTATATGATTTTTGACATTCCTTATTATTGTAAAAAGGCCTTGAGAGCCTCATTGTAGCCATCTTCTTGCGAATGCGAGTATCCATCACATCTCTTCTCAGAGATAAGCTGCCACCATTCTAGCGAGTCTTTCACTTTGTATTTTTACAGTTTCTGTACATTTCTTTCATTAATAGAAATCATGTATTATTGTATCTCTGTGTTTATGGTTTCATATCTGATATATCTCTGTTATATTATTAGATATACGCGATATCTCTATGCATTTCTTTATTATATCTCCGCTCTCATTTCATGCCGAAAATAATCTGGATCAGTGGTATCATAGCAGGCTGCTCTTTATCATTTTTTTAGTGCATTTCCCCGATGAGGTCTGAGTATAGCAATTTGGGTCTCGAGCTTGTCTCTCTTGAATACAACTACTCTCACACACCCAAGAAACTCTCAATGGCGGAAGAAAAGAAAAACGATGGACCAAACGATCATATCAATTTGTTGCTTGAGCAAGCTCTCACGCGACAAAGGGATGAAATGATGGAGAATTTTTCCCACATCCTTAAATGCATGTCGATTGAATCAGGGGAATCTTCATCAAGCGGCCACTTTGGAGGCACCTCTCCTTTCAAGGTACAAGTTAATTTTGATATTCCCGTATTTGAGGGATAGATAGATGTAGAAGCCCTAGAAAAATGGTTAACTCTGCTAGAAGGTTATTTCTCTATTCAAAATTTTTTCAACAAAGAAAAGATCACCTTCGCACTCCTTAAAGCTCTCCCTCATGTCAAACATTGGTGGGAAACTTATCGGGAGCAAAGTTACACAAAGGAGTCTGGAATATATGGGGCCAATCCCACTTGGGATTTTTTATGGATGCGGTAAAGGAACAATATTACCCTATTGGAAACTATGAGGACCAGTACATGAGATGGACTACACTGCGGCAAGAGAGAGGCCAAGTAGTTCTAGAGTTCACCAATACCTTCCATACCTTGTGCACCAAGCTGGGTATCAAAGACTCCGAGCAACATTTGGTTCCGAAATACCGTGGGGCTCTACACAGATACATCCAGACTGAAATGGATTTTCTGGACATCTCATCACTCGGTGCTGCTTATCGATATGGTGTTAAAATTGAGCATAAATTTAAGCACCAGAACAAACGGGAGTTTGGGTCTGCAAATACGCAACAACCAAAGTATGACAAAGACGACCCTAACAAACAGTCTCCCGAAAACCAGTCCAAGACACAGGAAAAGAAGGTTCATGAGAAGACAAAGAAGGACAATGGAAAATGGTGTGATTTCTGCAAAATCCCTTGGCACAACACCGATGAATGTCGCTCAAAATAGTCATTGGTGGCTCGGATCAAAGACAAAGAGCTGAACCCTGATTCAGAAGTTGATTCTAAAAATAATGGTAAAGGACAGATCATTGACGTAGACCCCACTACTATTGTCATGACTGCAACAATTCAACTAGAAGAACCAGCAGATCCCGAAGAGGGGGAGCATCTTTTTCATTCAAAAATGTGGGTGAAGGAGACCCCACTGCATTTTATTGTTGATAGTGAAATCCAGAAGAACCTCATCTCAGCAGAGGTCATCAAACAGTTGGGATTGTCGACAACACCACACCCACATCCATAAAACATCGAGTGGGTTCGCCAAGGATGAGATCTCCATGTCATCCAACAATGTCGATTTTCATACGGCATCCAACCCTTCAAGGATGAGGTATTATGTGATGTTTCCCCACTGGATGTCTGTGATGTTCTCTTGGGCCAACCATATATGTGGAAGTGCCATGTTGTTTATGAGTCTCAACCACGCAGTGTCATTTTTTCTCTGGGGGGTCATCTCTATAGAATACCAAAGGTAGTTCCAATTATTGTTCCACCTAAAAAGTGCGGCAAGGTAGTATCTCATACTGCAAAGTTTAGCTTCTTCACAATTTGTTCAAAATAAGAACATAAGGACATTACAACCACTACAGTCTTGCCCCAAGCACCTTCTATCCAACAGAAGCAGGTCAACAAGGCTGCAACAAAGCAGAAAGATTCATTTTTCACACCTTCCTTTCATGTATCTTGACTTGTTGAATAGCCTCAGCCTCAATAGGTTTGTGCCAGACTTCCACAAACTAAGCAGCGCGACATCTCCAACAAGACAAGCAGCTCACCAAGATGCAGATTCAACAAACGCTTTTCCCTCTCCCCCGGGAACTCAACGCAATGGAGACAATTTATTCCTAAGGAGGTAGGATTGATCTACGTGGATATCAGTGGCCACCCACCTTGTCTGACTGGCTCAAAATAGTTTTCTGGCAATTTTGGCAATTTACTATTTTTAGCAGTTTTTAACTTCCCAGGCCATTTGGAGGGCCTAAATGAAGGTTTTTTGGGATCGATATCCTCAATGATAGATAAAGGCATGAATGATCCCCCAAAATGAATCTCCTCGATGATACCTTTCCAACGGGCTATCACACACCTAAAACAGAGATCGTATGCAAAAGTTACGACCCTAGGAAGTTGATGTACTAACTTACCCAAACGGGGCCCACATGAATTTTGGCGCTTCATCTCCTAGGGTTAGGTTTTTGGATGTATAGGGTTTTTGAAATTCCTGCTTATTGTAAAATGGCCTTGAGAGCCTCATTGTAACCATCTTCTTGCAAATATGAGTAGCCGTCACACTCTTCTCAGAGATAAGCTGCCACCATTCTAGCGAGTCTTTCACTATGTATTTTTACAATCTCTATACATTTCTTTCATTAATAGAAATTGTGTATTATTGTATCTCTATGTCTATGGTTGCATCTATGATATATTTCCGTTATATTATTGGATATAGGCGATATCTCTATGAATTTATTTATTATATCTCCGGTCTCATTTTGTGCCGAAAATAATCTGGATCAATTACATTCTCTTTCCTCCTAAGGTTGACAGGGCTGAATACGACCCTATCCATGCATAGGGATACGCTTCAATTTGAGCCTATCATTGTACATCGACAGGGTTGTATTCAGGCTTGTCCCTATACATGGGTAGGGTTGTATTCGGCCCTGTCAACCTTAGGAAATAAAAGTGAGAGTAGAAGTGTTTAAGTTGGGTATATAAAAATCAAGAGTTATTATTAAATATATTTGGATCTTTTTCATGCATAATTTTTTTAAAGAATATATATTTTTCTCTATATATATAAGAGGATCTACTTCCACTTTTGCCAAATAGTTGTGTAAATCTTAGGTTATTAATTTCCTTCTAGTTAAGAAAGATAGGTTCTTAACCAATCAAAAATAGTTTTAAATCATGTTATAAAACAAAAACAATTCCAACATATGACTAATATATCACTAATGACATACCTTAACATAGTTTGCAATATAATAAGAAACATAAATCACTAATGGCATACCTTAATATAGTTTGCAGTATAATAAGAAACATAAGAATCATGTAGATTGTAGGAAAACCTTACCTTCAACCCCACACATATAGAATAGAAAATCGTATAAAAAAAATTCGAATCATGAGAATTTGTCATTAATTTTTTATCCATCGTTACATCCATGGGGGAGATTTCACAGAATGCAATTCGGAGGGGAATTTGATCATATTTCAAAATGAATGAATTGAGATGAAGGAAACCTTCGCGGGGTGATACATAGTTGACCTTTTCTTTCCTCCTAAGGTTGAAAGGGTCATATTCAGCCCTATCATCCTTCTAAAACTATAAAACAAACTAAAAATAAAAAGATCTATAAAAAAAGATAGAGTTACCTAAAGCAGCAACAATTCTCCACAACTACAAACACCAACACCAACCACCAACGTCCTCCCACAACTACGTCTTCTAGCACCAATGTCCCCCTGCAGCTAATGTCCACAACTATCAACCAATCTACATCTATAGTTTGGGAAAATTATGAGGTGAGTGATGTGAGGGTAATATTTAAACGATTTTTTGGTTGAAAGAATCTTTTGTTCAAAAGATTCTTTGGGCTGAAAAAAAGTTTGACCGACAAATCTTTTCGGCCGAAAAGATTTACCGGAAAAAATAATTGTCCAGCTAATATGGTACACGGCAATAGAGGACGTCTTTCCAGTACCGCTTTATTTGATGTCCAATGTTTTGGCCGAAAATAGGTGGCTTTCAGTCAAAAGAGTTATTAGTTCAGACGAATGAATTATTAGTTCGGCCGAAACAATGTCAATAGGAATTTTGGAGACTCGATTCTCACAAAAGTGTTACCCAACTTCATGATTTTACCCATCTCGAATTCTGCATATATTGTGAAATTTCAAGTCAGTTCTATCCTTCACATGGAATTCAAGAATTTGATGA
>JASDQU010681296.1:81697-98114 GCA_032191745.1 Picea mariana
TAAGCCATTTTCTATATTATTTTGAGCCATTTTTCAATGATATCAAATGCCCCTTGATGTGTGAGGTTAGGAGCATACATGCAATTGAAATACATTATTGTTTCTTTGTCTTGTGAAGTCATTATGTAGAAGAGTAGAAAACAATATAGAGGGGACTATAAGGAAAATCCATTGGAGGGAGAGGGGAGCATTATTGGAATTGAACTTTCTCCAAATAGGATAAAAATATTTCTACAAATGAGGAGGGTATTCCCCATGCTCATGTCATGAAAACATATGACTATAATTGATTTTTTTGTTGAAGTGTATATCAACAATGCCCTCGGGGGATCAATAACGACGGGTGACATTTCTGATGAGTGAACTGCCTCTGAATCATGAAATGAACAACTGTGTGATGTTTCTATGACACAGAAGCATTAATTTTCTATAAAATTCATAGGTCTTCGTCTACTACAGAAAAATGCAATGGTCTCATAGTAATACCCACCATAACATGAAACTATGCAGAGGTCGAATGTTATGGGGGTCAACAAAATCATAAAGCAATGGGGTTCAACATAATGTTGAGTATGAATGTTATGAGGGTGGGGGCCCCATTGGTGGGTTTTGGTACTAGGTAGATGAATGGAGGATGAACTTACAAATGGGAAACTGATGTTTTATTATATGGAGGGATAATGCAAATGTGGAGGTGCATTTAATGTAACTAGAATATTGTGATTTTGGAGTCTCAAATGAGAAGGTTAGAGATATGATGAGAAAAAACATGAAGTTCATTCTATGAAGTGAAAAACTATTAGTACTCCCGATCCTAGGGGCAAGAACAATATCAATGTCGATTTTCCAAGGAAAATTATCCATGGGATGACTCATGTGGGTGGGACTGCGACTGATTGATAATACCAAAAATGAAATGGAGAGGATGGTACCACAGAGCTCGATATGGTGATCCTAAAGGTGAATGTTAGAGGATATGACTGTGAAATGCAATTGTGCTTAGAGGGAATAAGGAATTTCCAGTTTCAAACATATACCTGAAGGGGCCATAGGATGGCCTAAATGGAATGGGTTGTAAATATTCATAAGAAGTACATGCACACAAAAACAAAATACCCGACATGAAAAATATATTATGATAAAGAACATATGATAATTATTTGATAAAAATGATAGTGAGCACATGTACATGTCCTTGAGGCATTTGAATGACATAAAAAAAGGATGATACCAATGTGTAGATGAGAGTGTCAGGATTTTTCTTTCATGAACAATGTGAAAATGGATCTCATGGGCTTCTATACATGGGTTTCGAAGTTTGGGAGGGGGGCATATAAATGCGTGTGGGGCCCACAATGGCACCTCATTTGTAATGACAATGGTGGAGCTATGGTATGCTTGTTTGGACATGTTTGTGAGCTTTCATAGGTCCTGGGTGATCTGATTATGAGCGGGAGACATTATTGAGTAATCAAAACCTCCTGCATTTTTTGTATTTGATGTTGTTCTTTGTGGATTTTTTTGTTGATATGATGGATGAATGATTCTAAAAATGTATGTGAATTTAATGTGTAAATGTCAATATAGGACTTGATTATCCATTTCATCTGCAACTTGGTTTATATTCCTAGGGATGTGTGTGAATGTAATGGATTCAAAATTTTGGGATAGAAGTCTAACTTCCAGGTTCTTGTGAGCCTCGGGCCCAAGGGGTTTCCTTTATTGGTATCATTGTCACCAAATATGTGAGTAATTGGAAGAGTTCATGTTTGAAATATAGATTGCATGGGAAAAACCTCTAGTTGAGGTAGTAGGGATGGGACTAGTACAATATATGTTGGTTCTAAATCCCATACCAGGATGGCGATCAACATGTTTTGAAAGATGAGAGTAGCAATGACCTGATAGGCTGAAATTTCTAGGGATGGGTAGAAGAATGGTATTTGGTTAGGGTCCAAGGGACCATTTTCCAAATGGGTACTTGCTCAGTCATCAACATGTTGTCTTGAATGGGTGGAAGTGTGGATGTATCAGATGTAGGCATAGGTGTGTGTTCCACGTTGGAGGTTTCATTACCTATATCAATGTCTTATTATTAAAGACTACATAGATTTCAGATGAAATTGTGGGAGGAAGGATAGGTGGACCTTGGTAAGATCCCATAACTGATAGGTATTTAAATATTATTAGCCTCAGATCAACAACTGGAAAGATATTGGAGTTATCCCATATGAGGGGAAGAATATTTTCAATTTTCCTATAATTATTGGGTTTATAGTACATTAATTGGTCAATGGTGACAATCCTCCCATTGTGTGGGAAGAGCATGGTGCGAAATACGGAAGAGGAAATCACTTTCATGGCATAGATGTAACTTCACCAAAACAAGATGTTGTAGTCCAATTGGTCATCGATGACTTCAATATCGATAAAAATTGTCTCCCCCCTAGTTCAAATGGAACATTTTGGTAGAGGCCTTCATGTTGGGATGGGAGACCATCATATTCTCTAAGAGTGATGGAAAAAGGTATGAGCTTGGGTGAACCCAGTTGTTGCCACATGGTTTTAGACATGATACATGTAGATTCTCCTTCATCTATGGTACACAAATGCACTGTTCGTTTTCAAATTTTGAGCGAAATCTGAAAAGGGACCAAAGAAGGGAGGTGTGGTTCAACATTATCCAAATCAAAAGTGATTATATGAGTGTCTAATGGATTGACTTCCCCCAACTGTCAAATAAATGTATTTCATTGTGAAGTACAAGTTTAAGGAACCTCCAAAACAAACACGGTTGTTGGAGACTAAGACAAGTCATCGACTAGGCTATAGTTGTGTGCTGTCGTGATATGGGGGTTGTGTATGTTGCTACACAAAGGTGCATAGGGTGCACGAGTGGTTAATTTTGTGTTAGGATGGGGGATTTTCATATTTTTCCCTGCTGGTAATTGGGGTAAGTCTGATGTGGTTGGGCTTGAGTTAGGAGGCATACCGTAGTGACATGTGGGAGTTTACAATATAATTTCCTATTCAATGGTGAGGAGGATTCTATGTTATGCAGGGTTTGAAGGTTGAGTTTGACCTGGGTAAGGGTACTTCCTCATTTGTTGTGGGGTAGGGGCATCCTTCTATTGATTATATTTGATGATTCCTTGATGAGGAATTGTGTTCTATAGGACTGTTGGTGTTTTGGGTTACAGATACTTTTGTGGTATCTATGTGGGAACTTGTGGTGCAGGGGGTCTTTGCATGTTCATGGTTTCTTTTATCTATTTTTAATCAACAATCTGAGGGTAGTGGTGGGTATAATGACCATATTCACCACATTTCATGCAAGGGAAATTGGTTCTAAGATTTTTTTTTTTCCCTTGACGTTGTTGTTTTTTATGATCACCCCCTTAGAGATTTTTGTTACTATTGGGTTGGTTTACCCTTGCTAGGGGGTTTTGTTGTTGGGGGTTTCCCCCCCATCCTTGGTTGGAATTTTCCTTCTCCTTTCCTTTCTTTTGGTTATTGTTGGACTAATTATGTGGATTTGTCATATTCAACTACTCCAAGGATTCAACTTTTTGAATGGGAGAGGGATGAACAAAGTTAACGATGGTCTGTTGTTGTCCATGTAGTGGGGTAATAGGTTGAGGGGGAGTTGGTAAAGGAAAATAAAAATTAACTTGGTGAGGGGGTCTGTATTTATTGTATGAGGTGGAAGTCGCACCTCCACTATTGGTGTTACGTGATGTGGTGGGTGGTGGATATTGAAGTGGTGCTCGCACTAGGTTTGTTCCTGTTGCAGGTATGTTCCCTCCCATCGTGGGAGTAGGAGGGACCATAAAAGTGTGTTTATCTATGGGGGGAAGATAATATGGGTTCCCTTCATATGGATGGTTGTTAATGTTTAAGCCATTATTATAGTTCTTTGCATTTCAATAGATAAAAATAGCATAAGATAGAATCAATGAGAAATACACAATCACAAGAGACACATCATTTATCCTGGGAAACCCTCATGGGGCAACAAACCCAACAAAACTTCCTTAATATAGATAGCCAATACAATGCCAAGAGATAACTCAAACAAGTACAAAAATTCCTCTCCCAAAGATGCACCTCTCTCTCTCTCTCTCTTCTCAAACTACAACTCCGAAGCTTGTCTCTCAATGAATAAGTGAGTGTGTGTCTAAGTGAGGTGCTAGCCTCCCTATTTATACAAGGCTGACATGTGTGGGAGTGTCCTTTCACTAGCAAGGCTGACTTCTTCTTCTGGGTGGTTATAACCACCTTTGTTATATTTTGGGGCCTCTTTGATATATTCTGGGGCTGACTTCTCTTTCTTCCTATTACAATTACATTATGACCAATCCGCAAAAGGGGATTTGTTCCTTTTACAATATCCAACATGATCAATCCACAATGGGCATTGATCCAATTAATAATATATCAAATAATAATAAGAATACACTTTGCAATTACATTATTTCAACACTCCCCCTTAACAAGAAGGGTATTCTATAGCAGCATCAGATGAGAGAGAGGCCTTTATCATCCACAACATCGGGAGGACAAGTACAACATCATCAATATCATCTTGGAACACTGACTGGCGTATCTATAAATCATCAGAAGTTTTCTTCATCGACAACATCGTCATTCTCAAAGGAATGCAATCATCATCTGCATCAATATGTATTAGTATAAAACTAATACATCATCATCATCACAACATGAGGCTAACTCATCATAATACATGACTGGCTTTACGTCATAGTTGTTAAGCTGGAAGCTCAGTACTCGTCTTGCTTTACGTCACAACAATCAAGATGGAAGTAAGATACTAGACTGGCTTTACATCACAGCTTCTCAAGATGGAATCACAGTACTAGTCTCATCTCAATGTCTTGCTTTACGTCACAACACTTAATCTAGAAGAAATATACTAGACTGTCTTTATGTCACAACTATCAAAATGGAAGCACAGTACTAGTCTCATCTCAATGTCTTACTTTACGTCACAACACTCAAGCTGGAAGAAAGATACTAGATTGGCTTTACATCACAGTTATCAAGCTGGAAGCACAGTACTAGTCTCATATCAATGTCTTGCTTTACGTCACAGCACTGAAGATGGAAGAAAGATACTAGACTGGATTTATGTCACAGCTTTTCTATCTGGAAGCACAGTACTAGTCTCATCACATCGTCTTGCTTTACATCACAACCATCATGTCGGAAGTAAGATACTAGACTAGCTTTACGTCACAGCTGTCAAGCAGGAAACGCAGTACTAGTCTCATCACATATTCTTTCTTTACGTCACAACCATATGGTTTGAAGCAAGATACTAGACTGGCTTTACATCACAGATGTCAAGCCGGAAGCACAGTACTAGTCTCATCACATCTTCTTTCTTTACGTCACAACACTGAAGATGGAAGCAAGAGATGTCTCATCACAACAACTACTCCCCCTTTCGATGAAGGTCCTTTCGGACTATACCAAGATTATCTCGAAAGTTCTCAAACTTTACATGAGATAGAGGCTTGGTCAACACATCAACATCCTATTCATTTGTGCTAATGTACTGGAGCTTTAAGGCTACTCTCTGCACCATGTCATGGATGTAATGATAACGAATCTCTATGTGCTTCGACCTATCATGGAATATAGGATTCTTTGTCATCGTTATGTAGCTCTGTTTGTCACATAGGATCGTGGTTTCTTCCATCTCTAGGTCAAATATGCCGGTCAACAACTTTCGAAGCCATATAGCTTCACAACTGGCAGAACATGTAGCAATGTATTATGCTTCCCTTGTGCTGAGAGAAATGGTGGATTGCTTCCTACTCTGCCATGAGATGATGGTTGATCCCTAACTGAAAAAACATCCTGAAGTGCTTTTTCTATCAGAAACACTTCCTGCCCAATCTGAATCAGTGTACCCACTCAATGTGAAATCATGATCTCCATCATAATTGAGACCACAATCTAATGTACCCTTAAGGTACCTCGTCACATGTTTTGCAGCCACAAGGTGAACATGTCTGGGTTCTACCAGAAATTGACTCAAAGTGTTCATGGAAAAACAAATATCTGGTCTAGTGTTCGTCAGGTACATCAACAATCCAATAATTTGTCTATACAACGTGTGTTGGGTTACGAAAAAGGTATATATATCTTCCTTTTTCTCACAGTTCATGATATGATTTTGATTGATTCTTTAGATAGTTAGGGATAAATAGGAAAGAACATGATTAATATGTCCCTTAGGATTGTTATTGAAGTTTTATTAAATAGATTCTAAATTACGATTGGAATGGTTTGATTTTGTTGCAGAATTTGATAAATAACTGTCAAAGATAACTAAAGAGATCTTGGCTATGCGCAAGCTATTTGAGGTTGAAGACTTTTTAGGTGTAAAGAAGTTTTGAAGATAATGCATTTTCTATATTGTAACTTTATAATAGTAAAGCAATCATGAGGATCTTTCGATCCTTAGGATATCTTGATTTACCCAAACTATTGTAATATATAAGAGGGTAATAGATCCAGAAAGAGAAAAGAAAAAAACACATTCAAGTATTTAGACTCAGAGTTGCTCTGCACAAGCAGTTTTTGTAAATGTTTTACCAGCCATGGAATCAATGAAAGTTTTGAGTGTTTCTATCATTTATGTTCTCTAAGTTTCTCGTAGCAGTACTTCTGAAGACCAAGGGCCCAGTCTAAAGGAGCTACTATCTCGTTCTGTAATTGTATCAGTTCGAAGTTTGATTTCTATTTTGTGATTCAGACCTCTTTTACAATAGCCAAGGATAAATGCATAAGTGTGTTAATGATTTTATGATTGTTTGCATATAGAAGACAGACATTTCCCTCAATTATTAATGATTGTCGTTATGATTTCCATTTCTGAAGTTGTTGCTTGACAGTTCCTCATATTTTCATCCATGCTGTTCTTTTTCCTTAGATTTACAATTGTTGTTCCTTTCAGTTAAAGTTACAATAGTTGTTCCTTTTGGTTAAAAGTTACTATAGTTGTCCCTTTCAGTAAAAGTTACATTATTTGTCCCTTCCTATTAGATTATAATTGTTGCTTCTTTCTGTATATAGAGTAATTCGTTAGTTCCTTTCTAGTAATCAGAATTCATAATTGATAGTTAATTTTGCAAGTCCTTACTTAGATTCAATTACTGCTTTCTAGTTAGGTGAATTCAATAGATTAATTAGTTCCTTTCCATTTTATAACATCTTAGTAATGAGATTTCAATTCCATATAGTTCTTAGAATATTTGGTGAACGTTTGAGGAACTTGATTGTTGATGAACTCAGATTTGGTTTAGCTACACGATTTTAGGCTACCTATATAGACTTTGTTGATATTCTTGAGATAAAAGACGAATCTCTAGGTTGATAAATTAATGTTAAACTAAGGTTGTTTTTAGGACATATTTAGAGCCCAACAATGTGGCATCAATCAATTCTAATGAAGTATTGACCAACAGCTTCAACTCTGTTTCCATGGGTGTATTCATGGGCTTGCACTCTAACATGTCATATCTCTTCAAGATTTCGACTACATACTTCCCTTGGTTAAGGAAGCTCCTCTATGGAATTTTCCACACCTCAAGGCCTAAGAAATAGTGGATTAGGCCAAGGTATTTCATCTCACATTCTGAGGCAAGTCTCTTATTACATTCAGTGATGAGCTTTTCTTCTCCAGTTAAGAATAAGTCATCCACATATATCAATAATATCATTGGCTCGTCATTCATAACCTTGAAGTAGTGGTTAGAATCTACTTTACTATTGGTAAAGCCCAATCTCATTAGAAAGTTTTCTATCCGGCCATACCAAGATCTAGGATCTTGCTTCAATCCGAACAAGGCTTTCTTCAACTTGCAGACATGAGACTTCCTGTCTTCAACTTCAAATCCTTGAGGTTTCTCTATATACACTTCATCTTCGATAAAACCTTTTAGGAAAGTTGTCTTTACGTCCATCTGGTGTAACTTCCATTTCATCTTAGCTGCAAGGGCTATGATGGTTATGATCGAAGTGTATCTAGCTATAGGAGCGAATGTCTCTCCATAGTCAACACCTTATTTTTATTTGTTTTTGAGAAAATCCACGAGCTACAAATCTTGCTTTATACTTATCAATACTTCTATCAGCAACATGTTTTATTTTGAAGAGCCATCTGGACGATACCACATCCTTGTTATTCGTTATGGGAACTATTTCCCATAAATCGTTCTTTATTATGGATTGGTATTCTTCTATCATGGCATTTGCCCATTCTTTCTTCTGAATGGCCTCTTCAAAGCAAGTAGGCTCCTTTTCTAGGAGATCACACATCAAAGCCATATAGATGGAGAATGGCTTAGGTTTCTTCATATGTCTCGTGGTTCCTTCGGGAACACAATATTTCTCTTCATCTTGAATAAGCTCTCTAGCCCAATATGGCTTTATTTTATGGGAGATTGTCATTTGAGGAGGTTCTTGAAACTCTACTACATCATTACATTCTAGAATTTCCTCGTCAGGGGAAGTTATGACTTCCCTCACTGGTTCAACAGCTCTGGGAACCTCCCTCACTGATTCTGCAACTCTAGGGATTACATGTTCCTCTTCATATACCTCTTCAAGATTGCATTTTCTTGATTTCTTGAGCGTTGCATCTTCATCAAATGTCACATCCCTACTGATCTCAATGCGGCGGTGACCTAGTATATAGGTCCTAAAAGCCTTGGAGACCTCACAGTAGCCCACAAATATTCCCTTCTTTCTTGAGGGTTCCATCTTGTTTCTTTTCTCTTTCAATATATGTATAAATACTCGACAACCAAATATTTTGAGATGGCTTACCTCTAGCTTCTTTCCGGTGAACATATCTTCTGGGGTCTTGAACCTAAGTGCACTATGGGACAATCGGTTTTTCACATATGCAGTTGTCATTGCTGCTTCTTCCCATAAGCACATAGGAAGATCTTGATCTTGGATCATGGTCTTCATGACTTCCATTATCATTCTATTCTTTCTTTCAGCCACACCATTTTGTTGAGGATTATAGGGAGTAGTGAGTTCCCTCTTGATCCCAACATCTTTACAGAATTTCACGAACTCTTTTGAGGTGTATTATCCTCCATTATCTGACCTGATTATATTGATATTTCTTTCAGAAAGATTCTCAATCAAGGATTTGAATTCCTTTAATTTGTTGGAAACTTCATCTTTAGATTTCAAGAGATACAACCAGGTCTTACGAGAATAATCATCAATAAATGATACATAATATACATACCCACTAATGGAGGATGATTGCATTGGGCCACACACATTTGAATGAATGAGTTATGGGACTCCTTCTGCTTTTTTGTCTCTCTTCAGAGAAGGGTTCTTGATGTTCTTCCCTTGTGCACATCCATTTCATATGCCTTCATTGTCAACCTTGAGTTCTGGTAAACTTGTGACCGCTTTGCATATGTATGGTAGCGCCTTGTAGTTAATGTGAGCTAGTCTTCTATGCCAAATTTCACATGGATTCTCAATGGCGTGGGTCATGGCAGCTTCTGAGTGACCCTTTAGCTTATACAAGCCAGCTTCTTGTTTTCCAATGATTATTGCTTCTTTCAAGGTTTCTCCTTTAGTACGCTGCCTTCTACAACCTTCACTATAGCTTCCTCAGGGTTATTACCTATGACCCGGAACAAGGTCAACAAAACAACAAGCAAGAGTAATATCCTTTTGATAATATAAAGCAATTTCATGAAAAATCATCACAGTAGCTCCTTTAGAGCTATCATTTGTAACTTGTCTAAAGAAAAGATTAAAGGTAAGGAATACAATATGAAAATGAGGTCAACATTCTCATTGTGTTGTGATCAAACATTCTTCCATGGCAACCTGGAACTAACACATGAGGTTTCTGCTAGAGGAGGTGTTAGTTGTATCAGGCAAAGCATTTACCTCTGTATGCTCACATGCTATCAAGTATAATACTTTACAAAGACTGATATCTCAACTATACTCATCAACTTTTCATGTGTACCTTTGAATCTTATCAACTTGATTAATCAAACCTAGAGCCTTGTCCTCGGGAATGAGTTCGTTATTTTATTTTGAGTCTCCTTCACTCAAGATGATGAGTGCTTTATTCAACCTCTCTTGTGTACTAAGACAATATGATATCTTGACAGAAGGTTGGGTTAGAGGATAAGTTCTATGATCTCAACTTTTAATCCATCTAATACCTTGACTCAGAAAAGGTTAGAATGAAGGTCATAGCTACAACATGCAACGTTGATCAATATAACAAATGGATGCATATTAGAATAATAACACCTGGGTTGCATCATTCCTTTGAATGTGTTGGATCTTGAGATCCTTTTGGATCTATGGCAAGAGATCCCTTCTCCTGCAAATACTCTTTAAGTTTTAACCATTTAAACATATGTGATTACATACCTCTGATAGTATTTGCAGGTAGTGGCTACATCTGGCAGTAGCGGTAATCATTACCAACTCTTAAAAACTTCAAGGGTGTTTGCAACTGATGCTACGGCTACAACTGCAACTGATACTGCAGCGGCAAATAGTTCTGAGACTGCAACTGCAACTTAGGGGATAGATGCGCTGAGCTGAGGCGAGTAAGCTAGTGCAGTCAGATTTTTGAAAATCCAACTTTCACCCCATCAAACTTGATCTGTGGATTCCTGGACTTGTGCTTCTGGTTTTCTGGTACTTCTAGTACTCTGGTACTTCTGGTACTTCTGGTACTCTGTTTTTCTGGTTTTTTGCTACTTTGTGAAACTCGGGTTTCACTTTCTGGGAGATCTAGCCACTGAAAAGGTGTGCTGAAGGTGCCAAAATGATATATGGGGGAGGGCGCACTTTTATAAATGGTTTTAGGGATGAAATATCTCACCAACAAAAATCCCTAATTTGCATGTACAACAACAATGAAATTTTTCACTTTTCTCTTGTGAAAGATGCTCTTTTCAGCTTGGCTCTGATACCATGTTAATGTTTAAGTTATTATTATAGTTCTTTTCATTTCAATAGATAACAATAGCTTAAGATAGAATCACTGAGAAATGCACAATCACAAGAGACACACCATTTATCCTGGGAAACCCTCATGGGGAAGAAAACCCAACAAAACTTCCTTAATATAGATAGCCAATACAATGCCAAGAGATAACTCAAACAAGTACATAAATTCCTCTCCCAAAGATGCACCTCTCTCTCTCTTTCTTCTCCAACTACAACTCTGAAACTTGTCTCTCAATGAACAAGTGAGTGTGTGTCTAAGTGAGGCGCTAGCCTCCTTATTTATACAAGACTGGCATGTGTGGAAGTGTCCTTTCACTAGCAAGGCCGACTTCTTCTTCTGGGTGGTTATAACCACCTTTATTATATTCTAGGTCCTCTTTGATATATTCTGAGTCTGAATTCTCTTTCTTCTTATTACAATTACATTATAACCAATCCACAAAAGGGGATTTGGTCCTTTTACAATAGCCGGCATGATCAATCCACAATGGGGATTGATCCAATGAATAATATATCAAATAATAATAAGAGTACACTTTGTAGTTAAATTATTCAACAATGGTGGTATTGGTTGGCCCTAAACGTGGGTATGGATTGAGCATATGGGTTAAAATGAGCCATGGAATTGATCAACCCATCTACGACATGTGATGCTCCAGGTTTATTTTGACCAAAGGGAAGAGTGATAGGAGTGTCTAATAATACAGAGTGAAGGTACCCTCATTGGGAGTAAATGAGGTCAAGCTATTGAGCCTTTGTGATGGTGTATTATTCATTTTGAGGTAGGGTAATGGCCACATCGTTTGCTATGACTGGGACTAATATTAAAGAAACTAGTCTAGCCTTTGTTGTAGGGTGGCATCGGTTATACAAATACTTCTTGTTCAACAACATTCATCAGTATGATTAGTGATATGCACTGTTGTTTTTTGTTTGAATTTAGTGAGAATATTGAAGCTAGTGTCCTAGAAAACATGAAGTTAGAATAAGGATAAGAAATCCTTGACGAGTGATTCAAAGGTTGTATGGGACCTTTATTTCTCATCGACATACCATTTGGTAGATGGACCAGTGAGTGTTCTCTGGAACAATCATAATCGAATGGAATCTTATGTGATGCTATTAGAACAACAACATAGGTGGAAGGACATGATGTTGTTGGCTCAGTCCTTAGCTGGTTTTCCTTCAAACCTTGAGATGTCTGAAGGTAATTTGGTGGGCATGTTAGGCCAAGTTGGATCATGCAAAATGGGCCTATTCATAAGTTTGGTCAGATCGGAAAATTTTTGAGGTGACAAGTATGGAAAGTTAGGGGTAGGCGCACCCATGGTATGTGATGGTTGAGAATTATTTCCTTGCAAGGAAGGTTGGGAACTCATACCTTGCATGGGAGGTTGAGCTCCTCCTTGTGACGGAGGACTAGTGGCTAGATTGTTTGGGATGTTGGTGCTGAGATAGGTGGAACTAGGCAAGGACGATCCTAAAATTGTTTCTCTTCCAGGTTTATGGGATGGTTGATCTGATGTGTCAGCTAAATTAGGGATACCTCCCAACATTGGAGGAAGATTCAACATGCATTTAGAATGATAGGGATTCTATGGTTCCCCTATGATTCTGGACTAGCTATAAATGTATGTGAGTTGTGATGAGAGAAATAAATCAAGCTATCTCAACAATGTCATTCAAAGATGAATGTAATCAATAATGCAAATCATACATAAAACAACCAAAAAAGAAACAATGTAGGGTAGTTGGGTTTTATCCTCATGTGGGAATAAAATAAATTGCACATTTCCTAAAAGATGTACCATCCTTCCTCTAAAAAATAGCATCGAGCCATCGAAAAGAACTCAATAGTGGGGCATGAATCCATCGAAAGAGGAACTAGTGAAGTCATGAACAATCAATTATAATGAGGGGTAAATGAGGCATATCCCTCAAGTACTAGCGATATTTCCCAATAGTTTTTCAAAATATAATTGAGGTGTGATTTTATCCTACAAATGGCACTCAGGTAGAAATCCTAATTTTGGGTAACTAAGTTACCTCGATCAATTGTGACATTCATATTTTCGGCCTAATAAATGGGTTAGGGGTTGGATGCTTTCCAAGAGTTGGGTGACTCAAGGAGACATGCATATAATAACTGGACCTCGGTATTCAACCCTTTGTGGGTATCCCCCTTCCTTATTGGATAGGAACACTTGATTTAGAGGATTTTTGGTTTCCTAATTTTTCAACTTCTAAGTTTCAAATGTGAAAATGATAACAAGGGGGTTGTTTGGACAACTACCCCTGAAACCCTAAATTGGACTACAAAATTATTTTGTTCTCCTCCTGTGGATGTTAAAATTAGTTTTTTAAGGGTGATTTTAGGATCTGAAGTATGTTGTGAGATTGGGGTCATGAACCAATCTCGTTGATTAATATGGTGTGGTCAATTTCCAAGGATATATGGAGCCTTTCTTATCTTCCTAGATCTGTTGTGGGCATGGGGAGGAGAGCATACTATGACTTCAAATATACGATAACAAATTTAAGTTTATGGCGAGGTTCTCTTATGTGCCAAGAGTGTAAATGGTGTCAACAAAATTTTCAATAAGTTAATGTGAAATATTTTAGCATGTGGACATTGTGTGTTCCATTAGCGTAAACACAACCAAGCAGCGGGAAGAAAAATTTAAAATGAGTTCTCTCCCCTAGAGGCTCAATTGATCAAGTTGGAGGCTGGGTTAGGACATTTTTAACACCTACATACACAAAATGGTTAAAATAAACACTCTAAAAGCATAAATGGGGAGGAATTTGATCCAACTCCCCAATGGAGTCACCAATATGTTGTGCTTGTTTTTCCACTTGGGTGAGAAAAAACAAATAACTTAAATACCTTGTTAGACTAGCAAGATAAGGAAAATGGTTAGTTGATTAGTGGATCAACCATGGAGTAAAAAAGAAAATAAATAAAAGAAAATTAAAACTAAACTAACCAGGAATGAACTTCAAATGAAAAAACAAAATGAAATACAGAATAACTACCAATGAATGGTGGTCTTTGAATTGATAAAACCTAGGAGAAATTGTTAGAAAAACAAGATCGTGGAGAAATAAAATAATACAGATGTGGAAATAAAACACAGAAGATAACAATACAATATAGACATGGATATATGTGGTTCACCCAGTGTGGGATACGTCCACTAGAGAAATTTCTAAGTCCTTCCTTTACTATTATCCAAAAAATGAAGGGATACAACCTACAACACACCCATTGTAACTTCCTCTTATTTCTCACACAATATCCTCTATCGGAATACAATATTCACAATGATGCATATCCACAATACATTTCCATCATAAAATAGGGTTGTCTTCTAGGGAAAAAAACCATAACATAATTTCTACCATCATATCTGTGACCTTATATTGAATGGTCCAAATTTACTATGAAATTACAATATACATTTACAAGACAATTTTTCCTTCGGGGGCTTCACCCCTGAATCCCCCACTGGGGGCCCGCTTTCTGCCATACCCCCTAGCCGGGGGGATCAACCCCCTAGACCTTGCAGAGGGGAAAGTACACACTACAACCCCCCCTCATGGAGGGGTGTACAGTCTTCATGTGTTATAAACATGGCTGCAAACAAAGACCTTTGAATCAAGAAGATAAGCATGCTGCACAACCAATAGAAATCCAAGGACTTATGAGTGCCCTCTTCCTCCTTGGGAGGGCCATTCAGGTCTCCAATATAGATTAATTCCTCTTATAAAAATGGAGTGACAATGGTGAAGAATTACATGCTAAACATATGAAGAAGTGAGAAGAATAACACTTATTATGGATGCAAGAATAACTTTTGGGGAAATATGGATTCTCAAGAGAAAATTCAAAAACATAAGAATACATCAAACTATTTCTTTGTTTGCATGCCCCAAGCTCAAATTTATAGGCTTCAAGCAAGATTTTACATAACTAGTTCATAGTGTGAATATGGGCCTTTTGGAGGTACTCTCTAGTCCATAAATGGCGCCAAGGCTATATTTCGACCTAATTTGGGCGTATTTTCATGGTACCTCGGGATGGAAGCAGTTGAGGCCTAAACAAACTCATTAATGCATCACTACCACATATATGTGGGTTTCTATGGAGACAGTCATGCAATTTTCCTAGATTCAGTTGTGTTGGCATGTGCATATGTGCATATGTATCCCTTTAGGAAATTGCACAGAAATTCAGGAAACCATTTGTGTAGTTCTTTTTTACTTGTTAAGTGAAGCTTGTTAATTCTTGAGGCATGTTGGTTGGTATTTTGTGTGGGTACTTTCTTAAACCATTGTTGATATTGTTGTGAACAATGTTTTAGTGATAACAGGCATGTTCCATAGACCCTTCTTCCAAGTTGAGTCTCATTTCATGTGAGAAAAGTGATCCCATCATTTCTTCAAGAGAAAAGCTAGAAAAATGTTTAGAATCAAGAATGGTTGTTACAATCATTCCAAATTTCTTAGGAAAACTTCAGAGGACATTTTCAACAATCCAATGAAGTTCAATTTGTTCACTAGTCAATCTGATATGGTTATCAATACCCATCACTCTAGTCATGAACTGGTCTACATTCTCCATCTCACTGATCTTAAGGGTTTCAAACTGAGTTCTTAAGGTATGAAGCTTGGTTGTATTCACCTTGTCATTGCCTTGGTAGGAAGATTTGAGAATGTTGTTGATTAAGGTTGGTTGTCATTGATGTCAACCCTTGAAGAGAGCCCCGTAGCCCAAAGGCTTGGGTAATGGACCCAATATTGTTTGATGTAAATATGACTCATTATTGTTTTTTCATGGTTGATAAGAAGTAAATATGGATGAAATCCAAAGTGGTCCCCTTATGGTGAAAGCCCTTACGGGAAGACACTTTGTGGAGTAAGAGAACCAATGCTTAATTGTGGAATAATGAGATGAAGGAAAGCGATTTTTTTAGGGAAAATATCCTATATGGATAGTGTTTGTCGTTTCCTTTCTGGTGGTATGTGGAACGTCACATAATTCCTCACGATTAGAGAGTTATGGCCATGAGAAGTTGGAGAGCCCAGGTTTGGGTAATGGACCCATGTTTGTTTGATGGGTAACAATATGAGTTATGGTATATTTTTAGATAATACTATTCTATATGGATATTACATGTCATGCCATTTCTGGGCGTATGTAGAACGTCACATAACTCCTCACGGTTAGAGAGTTATGGCCTTACGAAGTTGGAGGACCCTCATATGTCATCTAGAAGCCCCAAAAGGTTAAAGTAGTCAAAGTGGTTTAAGAGATTTTAAAAGGTTAATAATAAAGTGAAGTGATGATTGTATTATAATTCAGAGTGAA
>JASDQU010681297.1:16767-26992 GCA_032191745.1 Picea mariana
CAGCTATATCGATTTGTCAAAGCAGGCCAACTCCTTCAGCAGGAAAAGTGGGTCACCAGGGACCAAGTTCAACAAAAGTTTTCTTATCTCATGGAGGAACTCAACACAATGGGGACCATTGCTTCCTAAGGGGGGAGGAATGATCCAAGTGGATATTGGTGGCCACCAGCCTATTCCACTTTGACCCCCACCATTGTTTCTTTCAATCTTTTAGCTTCCTTAATTGTAGCACAATTTACTATTTTTGGCAGTTTTTCGGGCCATGAACTTCCGGAGCCGTTTTGAGGCCCTAAACGACGTTTTTTGGGCATCAAACTCCGACAAATATTGCATTGTTTCATACCATGATATTCATTAGTAATTGTTGTAGTCCTTGAATATATCTTTATAATGATGTATCATATATGTCAAACAGAGATAGTATGCCAAAGTTACGACCTCGGGAAATTAATGTACCAATTTACCCTGATGGGGACCATATTCTGGCGTTTCATCTTCTAGGGTTAGGGTTTTGGATGTTTAGGGTTTCCATTGTTTCTCAATAATATATAAGCCTTCGAGCCTCATTGTAACATAGAGTTCAGAGGCATGTAGTCGCCACATCTCTTCTCAGAGATAAGCTATTAGTGCCCTAGCTAGTTTATTTATATTTTGTCTGTAAACAAATTTTAGTTCTTTGATATTAATGAAATGAAGTGTTATTTCTGCTGCATCTTTGTATTCATGGTTATTTGTCTATTATGTTGCATTCCTGCATAAATTTGGATCATCAAGGGGGCTCTGATTCACTTCATTGTCGACAATGGTAGTTAAAAGAACCTGATTTCAGCAAAGGTCATCAAGCGGTTGAACCTGCCAACGACATCGCACCTGGAACCCTACACCATCGGCTGACTTCGTCAAGGAAGAGATCTCCGTGTCAGCCAACAATGTCGTCTGTCCTACGACATCAAGCCTTTCAAAGATGAGGTACTGTGTGATATTGCTCCCCTTGAAGTTTGTGAAGTTCTTTTAGGACAACCATATTTGTGGAAGCATCATGTTGTGTGTGAGTCTATACCGCGCAGTGTTATTATTACTTTGGGTAGACAATTGTACAAAATTCCAGAGGTGGCACTGCCTAGTGTTATTTCTCTAATCTCTACTGAGCAATGCAGTAAGGTCATTTCATAGATCGGGAAGTTCATCTTCTTTGTGATCCATGCTCACAGTAAGCGGAAGGTCACCGCCACATCTGTGGCCTCTACACAACACCTCTCTTTGTAGCAGAAGCAAGTGGACAAGATCGTGGAAGAATATAGAGACATCTCCGTCTCACCTGTAGGGGTACCGACACACTGCCAATTCAAACATCCAATTGATCTGACCCCCGACGCACCTCTACCTAATGGGCCAGTCTATCGATGCTCACTAATGGAGAATGATGAAATCAGGTGTTAGATCCAAGAGCTTCTTCAAAAGGGGCACATCAGACCCAACTCCTCCCCTTGCAGAAGCCCAATTGTATTGGTGCAGAAAAAGGATGAGACTTGGCGACTCTGCATTAATTACAGAGCCTTAAACAAAATCACAGTCAGGAACTGCTATCCCATTCCCAGGATTGATGACCTTCTTGACCAACTCAAGGGGCAAATTTCTTCAGCTAGATTGACCTGAAGTCTAGCTACCATCAAGTTCCCATCGAACCAACGGATGTCTAGAAGACAACCTTCAAGTCTAAGGAAGGTCTCTACGAATGGAAATTCATGCCCTTTGTCTTAACAAATGCACCAACCACTTTCATGAGGTTGATGGACGATGTATTGAGACCCTTCACCAACTCCTTTATGGTAGTATATTTGGATGACATCCTCCTCTTCAGTAGAACGTGGGAGGAGCACATGCGACATATTCAACTGGTTTTGAGCACTCTACGACAACACAAGATTTATGCCAACTTCGAAAAATGTTCTTTTGGCATGAACAAGGTCCAATACCTGGGATACATTGTTGATGAGCATGGGGTACATGTTGATCCAGCTAAGATCCAAGTCATCTATGACTGGCCAGCCCCAACCACACTAACCGAGCTTCGAAGCTTCTTAGGACTCGCCAATTTTTATCGACAGTTCATGTTGGGATTCTCCCATATTTCCTGGGCCCTCAGCCAGGTGACCAAGGGTGGTGGTAGGGCCAAGTTCGTGTGGGGGAAGGAGAAACAACGAGCATTTAAATATCTGAAACATCGTTTGTACTCAGCTCTCCTACTCTCCTTGCTCGATCTGCAACAACCATTCTAGATTGAGACTGATGCATCTGACTATGCTGTGGGCACAATTCTCACTCAACACGGGCATCCAATGGCATACCATGGTTATACACTCTCCTATGTTGTTCGTAAATACCCCACCTATGACAAGGAAATGTACTCCATTGTACAAGCTTGTCGTCAATGGATATATTACATTCTGGGGACAGAGACGATCATACACACTGATCACAAGCTCTGTAGTTCATACATACACAGGGGAAATTGCAGAACAACCGCCATCATAAGTGGTCCACCTACTTGCAACAGTTCCATCTCAACATCAAGTATAAGACTTGTATCTCCAATCGTGTCATTGACTACCTCAGTCGGCCTCTTGTGGCTGCACTTACCACTGTGTGCCATTCTTGTGGACATGAAACATCAGAGTGGCCCCAACTTTACCAGCAAGATCCAGACTTCGCCACCACATATCAACTCTTGGGTACATGCGCCACTATCACTGATTTTCACATTCAGGACAGACTCTTATGCCACCTGGGCCATCTCTGTGTTCCTACAAGCGAGCATGTGAAGCTGATTTGGGAAGCCCACTACAGTCGGGTGGCAGGACATTTTGGCGTAGAGAAAACTATGGTCGTCCTTCATAAACATTTTTATTTGGCCAAAACTTCGACTGGACGTCAACAAGTATATCAGATCTTGCACTGTCTGCGCCATTTCCAAGTTGGCCATCAAGAAGCAAGGCTTATACACCCCTATGCCTATTCCTGAGAAGTCGTGGGAGTCCATCTCCATGGATTACATGTCTGGGTTTCTGACCACCAAGCATGGAAATGACTGTGTGTTTATGGTCGTTGCTTGATTTTCAAAGATGGCTATGCTCACAGCCTGTAATAAGACTGTCACCGCAACCGATACTGCCAAGCTCTTCTTCGAACGAGTTTGGGTGCACTTTGGGATAACACAAACCATCATCTTTGACCAAGACAACAGATTCCTAAGCACCTTTTGGTTGAGTCTTTGGTCTCTGTTTGACACCAAGCTCACAAAATCCACTTCTTTCCACCCCCAAACCGAGGTCGTTAATCAGATGATTGTGCACATCCTACGTATGTACAACTCTAAGCATCCTCATACATGGGACGAGAGTCTCCCATATGTCCAACACAGTTACAATAGAGCTCTCCATAGTTCCACTGGCCATAGTCCATTTTAGGTGGGTCTGGGATTCCAACCCTTAGGACCCATTGACATTGCACTTCCTCTTGCCACTGCACAAACAGACTCTTCCCCTGATCAGTCTGTGGTCGACAAAGCCACCAGATTCATTGAGCGGATTCAGCACATCCGCCAACAGGTCCAGGATATTTTTCAGAAATCCAATGCTAAGTACAAGTAGCGCCATGATAAACACAGGGTACCACACCTGTTTCAGGTTGGCGACAAAGTCTGATTACATTTGCAGAAGGAGCATCTCACCGGGCCCCATCAGAAGCTTCAGCCACTTCATTATGGACCTTACACTATCACTAAGGCTGTGGGTAGCAATTCTTTTGAGCTCAACACTCCACCCTTCCTTGGTCTGCATCCAGTATTCAATGTGGACCTCCTTCGACCATATTTCCCACGATTATTGGACACCTCTGAGATCGTCGAACAACTGACACCAACAGAGCTCAACCCTAACTACATGGAACAAGCACTCACCAATCAGATGGTGGACACACAGTTCAAGGGCACTCGCCAGCAACATATCCAGCTTTATCGGGTTGTCAAGGTAGGGCAACTCCTACACCAAGGCAAGTGGCTCACCCGGGGCCAAATCCAGCAGAAGTTTCCTCATATGATGGGGGAACTCAATACAATGGAGACCATTGCTTCCTAATGGGGGAGGATTGATCCAGATGGATATTGGTGGCCACCCACCTATTCCAGCTGGCTCCTTGTGTCCATTTTTGTTCAGCACGTCTTTCTGTAATATTTTATAGTTGTGAGTTATACACTTCTAGGGATGTCTGAAGCCTCACACATTCTCCAAGTGGATATGGGTGGCCTCTCGCCTAATCCAACTAGCTTATTTTGTATGTTTTCATATCAACACATCTTGTTGTACTTTCAGGGTTGTTTTGAGGCCCTAAACATTGTTTTTTTGACTCGCCACAGTCAGATTGTAGACAAAGTCAGAGTCTGTCGGGGAAATGTGTAGCTCTCTGAAAGACCTTTCCAACGGGCTATCACGTGCCTAAAACAAAGGTCGTATGCAAAATTTATGACCCTAGGAAGTTGAGGTACCAAATTACACCAACTTACCCATAGGGCCCACATGAATTTTGGTGTTTCACCTTCTAGGGTTAGGTTTTTTGATGTCTAGGGTTTTGGCATTCATGAGTAATATGAAAAGGGCCTATGGAGCCTCATTGTAATCCATTCTACTCAGAGGGATGCACGTAGCAGCCACATCTCTTCTTAGAGATAGCTACCACCATTCGAGCAAGTTTTAGTTCTGCAGTTTTACAGTTTCAGCCTATTTCATTATTTAATATAAGATATTGTTCACTAAATATTTATGTTATTCTTCCTATCTCTGTGTTTATGGTGTTCAGTCTATATCAGTTTGTTCCGCTCCTAAATCCAGATCAGCAAGCTATCAATCAACACATTGCTACAAAATAGGTCATTTAGCAGATATTTGGCCAACCAATAGACAAACTAAAAATTCCATGGGGTAATCACTTATACAATTAGTGAATATAGTGGGATCAATTCAGGATCCCATCATCCTTAAGTCCACTTTTAATGGTATTAGTGAGTGAATCCTGGGACTTCTACTCATAGCATTATCAATCTAATTCTCCTTACCCATGACATAAGATATTCTAAAATCATACTCACAAAAAAATTCATTCCAACACTACTACAAGGAATTGAGGTCCTTTTAGCTAAAAATATACTAAAGCCTTCGATGATTGGTTTTTAGCACAATTGGTGCCCTATGAGATAATGTCTCCACAATTTTAGGACACTCACTTGTAACCAAATCCTAATCATGAGTGGCACAATTTATTTCATGGTCCTTAACCTTATGTAATGCATAAGCTATAATTCATCCTTCTTGCATCAAGACTACACCTAAACACTCTGTAGAAGAATCGATACAAACATAAAAATATTTGTCCATATCTGGCACTCTAAGGATTGGGGTGGTTTTTAATTATCACTTTAATTCTACAAATGATTCCTCACACTTATCTATCCAATCAAGTTTAACTCTTTCCTACTTTAGGGAGGTGATGTGATTAGTGATTCAAGAAAATCCTTCCATGAATCTTCTATAACCATCCAAACCCATAAAGCTATGTATCTTATTAGTATTCCTAGGTTTTGGCTAATTCATTATAGCCTCTATTTAACTAGGTTCAATTGTGATGTCATCCCCACTAGTCTCATGTCCTACATATTGAATCTCATTTTGAAAGAAGGAACACTTGTACAAATTCCCATACAACTTATGTTCTTTAAGGCATCAAAGTACAATTCTCAAATGTTCATGGTGTTCTCATTAATTCCATGAATAAATGACAATCTCGTCTAAAAATACATTAACAAAACTATCCAAATATTTTTGGAACACATTATTCATCAAGTTCATGAATTTTGTAGGAGCATTCATCATCCCAAATGGTACCATGACAAATTCATAATGACCCAGATCGCATGGTAATGACTATATTTATGGTTGTTAATTGGTTCTCTAAGATGGCCATTTTGACACCCTGCAAGAAGGGTGTCATAGTTGAGGCCACTGCTAAGCTCTCCTATGAGCATGTTTAGGTTCATTTCACGCTCCCATAGACCATTATTTTAGAAAAATACAATAGGTTATAAGTAATTTATGGTCTAGCCTATGGTCACTGATGGACAACAAGCTAACCAAGTCAACTACCTTCCACCCCCAAACATATAGATAGATCAACATGATGACTGTGCATATCCTGAGAATGTACAAATCCAAACATCTATACACATGGCACACAACCATTTTTATGATAAACATAAATATAGCAAATCCATTCATAGCTCTATTGGCCACATGCCTTTTCAAGTGTGCTTAAGGTTCCATCAATTGGCTTGAAATGACATTGTGTGCTTTGCAACCTAGTGATGGTGAAAAGAGGGGTTAAGATATGTGAACATGAGTTGAAAGAGGTTAAGAAAACTTCTAAAACCATGGTGTTTAAATGCAAACTATAGGAGGATCATTGGTATGAGAGGTTTTTAATTGAACATGGGTAAAAGCATAAAAGCTTGGTGGAAGTGAAGGTCTTCATGCATATGCAACAACAGGAGCAATTCAAGCTAGATAAAACAATGCAATTTTTGGTTTTTTGGGTTGACAAGGTGATGGAGTACTTGGTCATTCCTCCTTATGGTGTAGCCACTCCTCCCCCTCTAGTTTACATGGTTACAGAAATATCCCCCTTTGTTTCTATTGAGGTAAAATATGAAGTTGTGTATGAACTTCACCTATCGAGACAACCTAATTTGGATGAAGGTGCTCGCAAGGCATCTAAGAAAATTAGGCAACATTTTTAGAATATTTAGATGCTTTTGACATTGTGACCTGAATGGAATTTCATTATGGAGTTACCTTTTGACATTGTCGCCTAAATGGATGCTATAGAATCCTCCTCCGCCTCTATTATGCTCACAAAATACCACTCTCAGATGCTTTTTTCTCAGCTATGGAACAAGATACAATGAAAAATAATGTAACCCTTTCTCCTCTTAGAAGCCTAGTATTTAACATAACATGATAGCCATCTAGGGGTAGGTTTTTGAATTCCTCAACTATGATAAGGTTTTGGACCTTCTAGAATCTTATTGAAACTCCACACATGGCTAGCCTGATATGCATGAGTAACGAGGACTCCTTCTCCTGATCCAACATGGAAGGCTCATAGAGTTTCATATTCTCCACATTCACTACTGATTAAATGCACATGTATGGAGGTAGATTGAATCTGTAGGTGTTATCTCCCACCTTCTCCAATATCTTGAAAGGGCCATACTACAGAGCCTTGATCTTCTTACCAGGACCATGTAGTCTTTTCCTTGTTCATATATAACCAAACTTTTTTCTGTCCATCTATTTGTGGATGTAATGTGGTAGATCTCTTCAACTTAGTGTCCATATTCTCCCAAAGCATAGTCCAAAAGGCACTGAGAAATTTGGCATCCTTTTCTGAGATGATGCACCTTGGTATCCCAAAGTGCACCCAGAATTGTTCAAAGAACTTGTTTGCTTCTTCTTGTCCTTTGATGGTATTTTTGCAAGGCATGAGAATGCATATCCTATTGAACCTGTCAACTACCACAAATAGATAGTCATTTATCTTCGTGCTTGTTGTTAAACCTCCCAAAAAATCCATGGAAATGATTTACCAAGGTTGAGTGGGTACAAGTAAGGGATGGTATAGACCCTTATTATGGTTACTAGGCTCGCTAGTACCACAATGTATGCACCCTCTAATATAGTGTGTGTAATGTACCCCAAATTTACTATAAAAAAAAAAATTAATTAGGATACTTCGAGTTGATCGTTTGTCTTCAAACCTTTCAGGCATTCATTAACTATACTGCAGAATAGTCCTATTGCCCCTTTTTCTTTCTTTTATCTTTCATAACTTACACTTGTCTTTCTTCGTCAMAGGGGTAAGTTATATATAAATATATGTACATAACTAACTCTATCCTATCCTCATCAAGGGTGAAAGAGTAACTTAAAAATAACCGTCATATTCRCTTTGGGACTTCCATCCTACTTGTGCGAAGACAATGATATAAACACTTAGAACTTCCATCCTATTTGTATAAACAATTATATACATATACACCTTAGGACTTCCATTCTATTCGCACAAACCATAGGACTTSCTATGGAATCGTTAGATATAAATTAAAAGACCCTTAGAGCAAGGTATCGTCCAAGTCATGGGTCTTAGGTAAYCGTGTCTCTATTTCACATAGTTATATTTGAAATTACACCAATGCGCATAGGCGCTAAGACTCAGAGTGGTTATGACTGATGATTGGCGCAACTAAATGTTTTCTTGTTGTTTAACGACTCCATGCTAACTAAATTAGGCATAAGTGTTATTGCAACGATAAGTAAGATTCAACTTGTAACCAAAACAGCAGGGAGGCGAAGTTGTAACCCTAACTGGGTTGTCATCGTACTTCATCATAAATAACGATGAGGAAACTACAGAGGTGACATTGTCTCGACTTAAATGACCTACCTGCAACATTTATGATATCGTGTGGCATGATCTTTTGGTCCAATGCTCGGCTTATGTGCCCATTGTATCTTTGACAACTTGCATTATTCACATGACCTAGGTACAGTTTGCAATCCATCACCATTACTCTATTCGGTGTAGGGTTTCTAATGTTATTGTTTCATTCCTCTCCTTGGCTCTGCGTATTTGCAAAGAAAAAAAATGTCACAGAACCATCCCTGTTATTGTTCATCTCAGTGGCATGTCTAGGAACTCGTGAACTTGGGTTCATTCTGGGCAGAAGGGACATTAGGAGGACCTTCCGGTCAAACACCACGTTATGCGAGGTAAGAAATCTTTCGGTCATTCTTATCCAAGCTCTCAGTGTTTATTAAAATGGTTATTGTGTGCACCAGTCCCTTCGAAAAATTTCCTATTAGTGTCATTGGCTTGTTTTCGTGGTCTCATATATCATTGTAAAGGTTGGCGTTATACCCAACAGTGCTTAGGGTTTCATCGTAGGTCCACCTTTACCTCTGTACCAGCCCTTTAAAAAAAAAAAAAAACCATTATACTCCACGACAATCTTGTTACTCGTTCTGTGTCCTTAGTATTTATGCACCCGATACATATGCCATTCTTTATTTGAACTCTCAGAGACCTTGTTTCTTGGCATAACTCCTTATCTAGTTTCATGGTTGATTGTGTATTTCGTGGATTTTATTAGGCTCTCTATTCTAACTAGGAGCTAGGTATCCTTTGCATGAACAAGTGTTTCCCTATGCGGTATAAGCTTTACGATTTCGTTCTTTGAGTTTTAAAGATGATAACTATGAAGATATATTTCCAGTCCTGTATCTCTAATGCAATTTTACTGACCTTTCGAGCTCTTAAAACAAATCCGAGAGTATGCATCTCAGTGTTGCCAGATTCAAAATCGTTTCAAAGAGGGCACGGTAGGTATTGTACATTGTCCACCGGGCGTATAGGGCGTTTTCTTCTCTTGCCTGAATAAGTACCGTTAAGTATCCGGCCTGACACTTTCCTATTGTGATATACACATTTATACTATAAGAGTTGTGAGACAATACTTCATGGATGCAATAAGTTCTGTATACCCTTTACCCTGGTAATTTTATATGTATCATTACTCTTGAGGTCTATATGCTTGAGACTGTATGCCACTTCTCTAAGTTTAAACAATGACTCGTAAGTTTAAGGAATACAAATTTGATTTCCCGTAACTCTGTTGTAATGAACCAAAAAGGATAATACCTCTGTGGATGTGTTCTTCCCTGTACAATACCTTACCATTTTGGAATTTTGATTGACTGGTTAAATATTACTTTAATAGCGTAAGGAAGGAAATTTCTAAGTTACTCGAACTCGCTTCTTAGATTCATTTCTTTTAACCTAAGTCTGTGGTTTTGTACTTATAATTTATCTATTTCTCCATTCTGTGATTTGGAACTTTGGACTGTCACGTTTTCCCTCAGTATAATTAAAATGTTATAGGGATACTTCGAAGGCGACATATGCCTCTGTAAAACCTATATTGTTCTGAAAACTTAAAACAGATTAACGAGAACACAAAATGTTCGCATAGGTTTCTTGCTTATTTATATTTTGGAATTTAGGTTTTGTTGTTACTCTCGGTTACTAGTCTAATGATGGGACCCCTATTTGTATTGCGAGT
>JASDQU010681297.1:27758-42225 GCA_032191745.1 Picea mariana
TGTGGATAGGCAGATCTTCTATTCTTATTGTTAATAGAATGTACAGATGACCCTTCAGCCATACAAATACTGTTGTAAACAAAACTGAACAGTCCTTGTACTATGAATTGTATACATTTAAAGGAAAACTTATTTTATAGTTTATTTTGGAATAATTGAACAGTGCATTTTTACTGTCATTGGCATAGTCTTGAAAATGGAAGATTTTCTTGAATTTCTCCTATGTCCACGCATTGATAATCTTATTGTGTGACTAGATTAGATGTTGAGTATTTCTGAAAAGTTGCACAAGCAGCTTATATATATATATATATTATGGATATTCATTCTAAGTCCCATTTGGGCATTTGCACTGCCTGCCACTCTTGACTAATTAATAGAGCTCTGCGTAGTTACCTACAGAAAAGTGTATTCATATACTTAAACTTCAAGTTTACTCTCATAATTTTATTTAGCATTGAAAATCTTTAGGTATTTATTACAATTATAAATCACGTTGTTCAGTTATCAACTATATATATATATATATATATATATATATATATATATATATATATATATATATATATAGCGATTTCCGATCATACGCAGAGTTTCATCTGATTCTGGTTTTAATACGTACATGGATGGAAATCTCAATTAGGTACTATGGTTCTGTGTATTTTGCCTACAGAAATAYAAGTACACATGTATATCAACATAATTCGGTTCCATTCACATTATACACATAGATAGTTCCTCATCAAATACAATTRAACTGTGAGTGTTCATCTTACGGTTTATTCCATTTCAACAACAATCTAATCTACAGAACTAATTCTTCCAGAATTTAACCAAATGTTCTCTTTCAGCTAGTATATCAAATGAAAAGTAACATTCACTCAACAGTCTAATCAACAGAGTAAATTCATTCAGAATTAAGCAGATGCATTCTATCAGCTATTAAATCATATACTATTCAGCCAAAGAAAGAGTAGGTTGACATATCTGAACAGTTTCCTAATAACAAATGGAACAACCACGTTCCTCCCAACCTTAGAACAGAACAACCAAATCACTTGTCCCGTTCTCCCCCTAGCCTGACCATGATTCCATGAGGGCAAACTCAAAACTTCTCCTCAACAATATTCCTTCAGTTTCAACAACTTCTCCTTGCCTCACACTCAGAAAACAATGTTCATAACATCAATAGATAATTCCTTCCTAGCATACTAGGCAACATCCTGCCTCCTCCCATATGCTATATATGCCAAAGCATTTGTGCCTAGGTCTTTTCCCCCTTGGGAATTTTCGTAGCTTTCCAAATCCTTGATTTCCAGGGGTTGCCAATGGCCAAATTCCTAATTTTCCACTTGTAATAATCAACCCTGAGGTAGTTCCAACATGTTCCCCACTCATGGAGTCATGGTCAGCTGATTTTAACCTGGTTGTTCCATTTGTCAATCAACAATAAATATAAAATATTTTGTCTCATACAAGTGTCATAGTCAAGTAGTTAGTCGGGTCAAATCAGATCTCTGCCCAACAATCATAATTCATTAAATACAATTAACTAAATTCGAAATTTGGAATTACCATAAATGGCAAAAAAATTCCAATTCCGAATTTACCAAAAACAAAAATAATTTCCTAAGGATTTCAGACTTAAAAAAACTAAATTATTTTTGGGGATGTTACAGTGTGCTACATATTCTTGCATTTTGGGCTAGTACACGTACCTTCGTAAGTTAGTGACCATCTTCCCAACACCAAAATGTCTTGTAACCTTGGAGGTGTGAGCCTCTCTAATCATCTACAATATTTCACCATTAGGAACACATAGCTTGCCAAGATTATAGAGTAACCCATTTTGGAGATGATAGTCAACCTTATTGTCACCTTCTTCTATACTAGTTTAGACCTATATCTATTGAAACACCTCCTTGAAGTCCTCATCTTCTGCATATGCCTCTTTGTATGCATCATGGGTAAAATGATCCATGTGCATCAAAGTTTCCAAAGTTGTAATATTGGATATGGGTGGCCTTGAAAGCATTTTTTCCAACCTATTTTTTCTTCCCTTCTTACATTTGATGACTAGATGAAACTATTATAAAAACCCCATCCACTTGTAATGTTTGGTTTGTTGTAACTTAAGTTGGGCTTGCAAATACTGTAGTGGTTAGTGATATGTGTGGGTGATGGTCTTCTTTCCCATAAGATAGTGCTTATGCTTCTTGCCATCTTGAACCAAGGATAGAGTTCCTTGTCATAGGTAGGGTAGTTGATAACTTCCCCTTGAAATATTTCAGAATGATAGCAAACAAGCATTCCTCCTTGCATCAAAATTGCTCCCATGGCATACCCACATGCATCTATCTTCACTTCAAAAGGATTTTGCAAATTTGGTAATGTGAGAACTGGTGTTTGACTGATATTTCGCTTCATCTAATTGAAATCCTTATGCTAATTTGTCCCCCACTTGAAACTCTTACCACTTGTTGTTATGGCGTGGAGTGGTGCAGTTATTACTGAAAATGAAGCTATGAACTTCCAAGCGTATTGTGTTTCCTAAACAAAGCTCCTAACTTCAGTGACATTTGTAGGAACTGTCCATTCATGATGGCCTCCATATTTGCAGGATCTATCTTGAGTTCCCCTCCACCGATCACATACCCCAAATACACCAATGATCGTTGAGCAAGATCACATTTCTTGAGGTTAGCAAGAAGTTGGTGATTTTTCAGGGTCACTAACACCTTCATAAAATGTGAGATGTGCTCTTCCCAAGTGGAGATGTAAACTAGTATATCATCCAAATATACTATAACAAATGAATCTAAATAGGGGTGTAATACATCATTCATCAATCTCATAAATTTAGCTGGTGCATTACATAATCCAAATGGCATGACCAACCATTCATATAGACCTTGCCTTGTCTTGAAGGTGGTCTTATATGTGTCTTCTTATTTGACACATACCTGGTGGTATCATGATTTCAAATCCCTTGGTGTGTTGCAACTTGTCTAACAAATCATCGATCATGAGCAAAGGGTATTGATTATTGAGTTTAATCTTATTCAAAGCTTTGTATTTAATACACATTTTCTGAGTCCCATTCTTCTTGGGTATGATGATGATAGGTGACCCACAAAGTGAGGTGCTTGGTTGAATCACTCCTTGCTCTAGCAACTGCTTCTTCACTTCATTTTCCTCCAAAATGGATTGTTTATACATCCCAATGTTTGGAAATAGGGATTCTGGAAATAAATATATTTCGTGCTCCACTTCCCTCTTAGGTGTTATCCATTTAGGCTCCTAGAAAACTCCTTTGTATGCATGTATCAAATCCTCCAATTAATGTTTCTTCTCTTTAGTACACCCCTCTAAGGATTCCTTTTCTCTTATCGACTCGTCATCAAACTAATTTTCTCTTAAGAAAAGTAAAACATATTTCTTACTCGAAATAATCAAGTTCTTGGCTTGGTTGGCACTTACCAGTGATATATTTGATTTACCTTTGTGTGTGTTGATTATCTAGGACTTCCCATCCTTGATCAAGAGGTACTGATTGGCTCTTCGCGTGAATATTGCATCCTTCATATACATGTAGGGGCTCTAAAACACTACACCACACACATCTAGGGGTACTACATCCAACATTAGTTCATCAATAAAGTCATCACTTGTGGAAAATTCAATATTACACTATTTCATTACCTTGATCTTTGCATCCTTGTTTACCCAACCCAATAGATAGGGGATAGGATGATCACAAACCTCTAATCCAATCTTGTTGACGATATCCATTTCTATGATATTTGTTAGAAAAACAGGATTGTGGAGCAATAAAATAAAACAAATGCGGAAATAAAACACAGAAGATACACAATACAATAGAAACATAGATATATGTGGTTCACCTAGTGTGGGCTATGTGCACTAGAGAAATTGTCAAGTCCTTCCTTTATTATTATCCAACAAATGAAGGGATACAACCTACAACACACCTGTTATAACTTCCTCTTCTTTCTCTCACAGTCTCCTCACTTAGAATGCAATATTCGCCATGATACATAACCGCAATACATTTCCCTCATAAAAAGAGGGTTTCCTTCTAGGGAAAAAATCGCTAGATTTGCGACCTTATAATGAACAGTCCAAATTTACTATGAAATTACAATATACATTTACAAGGAAATTTTTCCTTTGGGGGCTTCGCCCCTAGACCCCACAGGGGGGGTAACCACCGCTGCTCTCCCTCGTGTGGAGGAGTGTACATTCTTCCAGGGTGTAAAGTATTCATGGGGTATAAAAACGGCTGAAAACAAAGACCTCTAAATCAGGCTCCACAACCAACAATCTCCCACTTGGAGACCAATCTCAACAACTCCACCATTGTTGTATCTGTTGGACTATGATCCTTCTTGGACTTGGAAAAATTTTCATTTTGATCTTCATGCTTGAAGACCAACTGAAACTGATCAAGAACTCAGTTTCTCCTTGGTTACTCCCTTAGTTAACATGTTTGCAAGATTCTGGCTAGTGTGTATCTTTTCCAACTTCAAATTTTCATCTTCCAAGATGGATCGTATGAAATGGTACCCGAGCTGCATATGCTTAGTCTTCGAATGGAAGGATGAGTTCTTTGAATGTTGAATGGCACTCTCACTGTCACAGTACAACTTGTTATTCTCTTGCTTCTTTTCCAATTCCTCCATAAACCTTTGTAACCAAATCATTTCTTTACTAGCCTCTATAGCAACAACATACTTTTCTTCTGTTGTTGAAAGTGAAACAACCTTTTGTAGTTTCAAAATCCAACTTACTATTGTTCCACCTATAGTAAAAACATACCTTGTGGTGCTCCTCATACTATCTTTATCACCTACCATATCTGAATCAACATATCCCTGTAGAACAATATATGAACCTCCAAAACATAATGTATGAGTAACAATACCTCTCAAATACATGAGAATCCACTTTATTGCATCCCAATGTTCTTTACTTGGATTGTTCATATACATGCTCACAACTCCCACTGCATGTGCAATATCTGGTCTTGTGCAAACCATCGTATAAATCAAACTGCCAACTGCTGATGAATAACAGACCCTGGACATGTATTCTATCTCCTCCTGTGTCTTGGGACACATTTCTTTAGTTAATTTGAAATGGTTGGCGAAAGGTGTACTAATTGGTTTTGCATTCTACACTCTAAACCTCTCCAACACCTTCTTTATGTACTCACCCCGAGACAATGTTAATTTGCGATTTTTCTTGTCTCTTGTTATTCTCATACCAAGGATTTTTTTTGTGACACCCAAATCCTTCATCACAAATGAATTAACTAATTTCTTCTTGAGCACATTTATATCCTCCATTTTAGACCCTACAACAAGCATGTCATCTACATACAATAGCAAGATAATATAACTTCCATTTTCTAGCTTTTTAAAATAAACACAGTGATCAGAATGACATCTACTATAACCTTGTTCTGTCATAAACTTGTCAAACTTCAAATACCATGCCTTGGAGCTTGATTTAGGCCATACAAGCTCTTCTTCAACCTGCATACCAAATTCTCCTTCCCTTTGACCTCATACCCCTATGACTGCTACATATAAATCTCTTCCTCCAAATCCCCATGGAGAAAAGTTGTTTTTACATCTAATTGTTCAAGATGCGAATCTTCTACTTCCACGAGACTTAAAATAGTCATAATTGAAGTCATTTTAACAACAGGAGCAAATGTTTCATCAAAATATATACCTTTCTTTTGTGCAAACCCCTTTAAAACAAGTTTATCCTTGTACCACTTTTTTCCTCCATCTTCTTCCTTCAACTTGTAAACCCATTTATTTTGCAATGCTCTTTTTCCTGCAGGCAACTGAACCAAGTCCCAAGTTTGGTTATTTACCAAGGAATCGATTTCCTCTTTCATGCCTTTCTCCCACTTGTTTTTGGTGTCTACCTGCATTGCCTCTTCATAACATTCTGGTTCACCAAAATCAATCAACAATAAATAATACAATGAAGGAGAGTATCGTTCAGGGGGTCTACTTAACCTGGTAGATATTCTAACAACACTTGCAGGAGTTCAAGGTACATGTTGATCATGTTTTTGTACATTTTGATTTTCTGGTACCTTTGTAATTTCTTTTTTAGTGATCTCATCAAGCACTGTGTACTCTGGTTTTTCTTTTTCTTGTATCTTTCCCTGCAACTGATCTTTATACATGACCTTCTCATTGAATATGACATCTCTACTCCTAATGATTTTGTGATTTTCATAATCCCATAAGCGATATCCAAAATCATTAACATTGTATCCAATAAAGGTACACTTCTTGGATTTTGCCTCAAGCTTTGTTCTATTTTTTTTATCAATATGGACAAATGCTTCACAACCGAAAGTCTTCAAAAAAGAATAGTTTACCCTTTTACCTGGCCATTCCTCCTATGAAATTTCACCATCCAAAGAGCTTGAAGGTCCTCTTTTTATTAAGTAAACAACAATATCTACAACATTTTCCCAGAACTGTAAGGGCAAACCAACATGGAATCTCATACTCCTTGCATGCTCCATGATTGTCCTATTCATCCTTTTTGACACACCATTTTCTTGTGGTGTTCGTGGAACTGTCTTCTCTCTATGAATCCTATGGTATGAACAATAATCATCAAACTCCTTACTGCAATATTCACCGCCATTGTCTAATTTTAGACACTTCAACCTTTTTCCTATCTCATTCTCAACATAAGCTTTCCATTTTTTTAAAGTATAAAAAACATCAGATTTTTGTTGAATGCAATAAGCCCAAGTTTTTCTAGTTGCATCATCAATAAAAGTAACATAATAACGAGAGCCACCAAGAGATGATACCTGAGCTAGTCCCCATACATCTGTATGCACAAGCTCTAACCTTTCACTCTTCTTTTCTTTTTCGACTCTGAGAAATCTAACTCTCTTTTGTTTTCCATAAACACAATGCTCACAGAAATCCAAATCAATTTGTTTAAGATATGAAAACAAATTTATTTTGTGAAGTATCTGCATCCCCTTCTCACTCATGTGTCCAAGCCTATGATGCCACAATGCTATATCCACTCTTGTAGAAGCTAACGAGATAGAAGAGTCAGTATTACCAGTACATAAATACAATGTTGAAATTGGATTTTTCCTTAGATCTGGAACATGTCTTACCTCTTTCAACAACCATTGGTTTCTATTGCTTTGCTTTATTTATACCTTTCCCATTCTAAGAATTTTGCAGGGTGCATCATCACCCAAATGAACCTGTCCAAAGTCACCTTGAACATAATCTAGAAAATGTTTCCTATGGGGTGTGGCATGAAATGAAGCCCCTGAATCTACTTTCTCTTCCAACCTCCCAAATATCTACTATGTTGAATGATCCAGGTGGATATTAGTGGCCACCCACCTATTCCAACTGGATCCTCTTGACAGTTTTTAGTTCAGCACGTTCTTTTGTACTTCTTTGTAATTGTGGGTTCTACACTTCCGGGGTTGTCTGAAGCCCTACACATCTTCCAGGTGGATACTGGTGGCCTCCCACCTAATCCATGTAAGTTTTAAACATATGAAGTAAAGAAATGCATACAGATTCTTAAGCAAAACATAAATTAATCAATGGATCATACACATAGTACACAAAGATTTACGTTGGAAACCATTAACCGAAAGAAAACCAACCTTCCTTGATGCCGCACCTTTCAACTCTTCATTGTATTAATTTCACCATTCACCATACAATATGTACAATGTTGTAGGTATTTCATAGCTACCAAAACCCTAATCTGATGCAACCCCCCTACTTTCCCGTAGGGTTGCGCGACCTCCCGGTCTTAGATCTCCGATTCTAGAGTCGAAAGACTCTCTGGAACCTTAAAGGTACCCCTCTGTATCTAAACACAGGCCCCCTCGGATTCCTGGTGTAGGTTTGATAACAACCCACGACCTTCCCTTTTGCTCTGCTACGAAAACTCAGAGTGCCAACGTTAGCTCCTTTTCGGATAAGCCTTCTCTTGGTGTGACTTGGGGCCATGACCACGTGATTGCGGACGCAATCACAAGCGGTTTGAAGTCAAACTGCTTTTGGGCCCGCAATGCTCCTCCAGCCTCCATGTGTCCTCCTGACGAAACCACGGTTCGAATTGCGGTCTGCCCTTGATATCTTAAACTCCTCGCAACTTTTGTCCCCGCAATGACACGAGATTGTTGATCTCACGATCTTGACGATAATGTCCAAATTAATGATTCAAATCTATGTCCTTCTTATCTACGGACCAGATCAACTCCCTCTGAATCAATGGTCAAGGTCTCTTCGTGATTGAACTCCAGGAGTTTGAAATCTCAAACCCCACTCTCTTCCGTACTCCAACCTTTCGGAGTTGACGATCTATGGACACTTGTCCCGTAAATCAATGGTCCTACCTTCACTTCGGTTGATTGATCCTCAACTTAGATCAACGGTCCAATGACCCTCTTCTCAATCGACGCTCAAGATTTCCTCCAGGTCTCCAGACTTCTGAGATCTCAAATCTCAAATCTGTTTTTCCCAATGACTTTTACTCGGAGTCTAAGATCCACTAACGCGTGTCCCTCCTGATCCAACAATCAAGGATTACTTTGAGGATTTACCTGGAGTTAACAGATTTGTGCCATGTCTCCTCCGAATCCAACAACTGTGAATCACTTCAGGACTTTACCTGGAGTTCACGGATTCACGCCACGTCTCCCTTAGATCTCACGGTCCAGATCTTACTTCGGGACTTCGGGTCTTCGCACTCCAGCGATCTCAATTCTCAAACTGAAAACTCACTTCAGCTTTTCCCCAGAGTTTGATATATGTTGACAAGTATCCCCTCATAGATCAACGACTCACAGCTCCTCGGCTCTTCAGGCTTCCAGTGTTTCAAGTTTCAACTTCCGCCTTCCTCTAAATATTTCGACCTGCTGACACGTACCCTCCTAGATTCAAAGGTCCAGATATGCTCCGACTCTTCGACTCTCCGCGCTTCGGGAGTCTCACGTTTCAAACTCGACTCCTTATGCACTCGCGATGTCTGACGACCCACGCTCGCTTGACTGATCCAGCGTCTGAGGTTCACTCCAGACGATCTGACGTCTTAGATATGTTCGGATGATCGAACGGTTGAGATTCCACTTCGGGGTTCCGGACTTTGGGAATCTCAAGTTTAAACTCCAATAGATTCTCTCTCCTCTGTGCGCGAAGTACTAAGGATCGTGCACTTCCTTCTGATCCGATGACTGTTGATCTTCTTCCCTATGATCCAACAATTAGGGTTGTTCTTCCTCCTGAGCTTCTGATATCTCCCTGACTTAGAAGATTTATTAGTTTTCAAAGGTCTCAGACCTTTGTTCCTTCTACAAATCTGACTCTGGGATCTCGTCAACACTTGTGAAAGTGTTATCTCTTCTGAGCTTCTGTCCTTTAAAGGATTTCAATCTCCCATGCACACCTTGCATTCTCGAGATTTTGAATAACTTAGTTAGAAGGATTTTCTTGAAAAGAAAATGCTTCTCGCCCACTTGGCGTTCTTCTGCGCTGGTTCTTCGAAGCTTGTTGGCTTCTTGATGCTGTGCACACCTTGCACTTGGTCTGAGTTTCTTTGATTCTCTCTGAACTTCTTTGAGCCAATCCGAGATTCAGTCGACGCACTCCTTGCGTTCGAGATGCACACCTTGCATACAAGTATTAGAAGAGAAACAATTGAAACTCATCCAGTTTCGTTATGAACTCATACAATTAATCTCTCAAACAATCATACATGAAATGAATTGAAATTAATCATACACACAGAATAACATTCATTCAATCACACATGAAATGAACACAGTCCAAGGATTTGGGACAATTTCTGTCTGTTCTATTCATTCATGAAAAACAAGTTACATAGTGTTTCTGCTACTCTACTTTGTTCTACTGATCTCTATCTTCTTCTCCCTATTCTGTCTATCTGTTACAATACAACAATGAAAAACCTATCTAAGGACTGCTCCAAGAGCTCTTTGTCTTGTCTAAAATCTATTCTATCAAACTCAAAGTTGTTACCTACTTTGTCCTATTACAATAACTACCAGTTATTGCTAGATAGAGTCAACACTCCATCTCTGCAATCTCTTACAGTCCTTCACGACTATACAAACAAGTTACAATTTAAAATTGTTGTTTACAAAATATCCCAACAACCGAATTAAATTCTGAAATTAATGTTTGATTTGAAATTCTGGCATTGCTGAGATATCATTCGTTTGCCTCCACGCGTGTGTTGTTGAATTTGAAGGCGATGCTCCTGCATCATAATCCCTTAATCCAGGATTAATTTAGAAAACCGCTAAAAATAGCAAAATCCGCTAAAATAGAAAAAATTCCCTCTCTACCCTTTCTAACATTCCTCCAAATAGGTACAATCTTCACTGGTTCCACATCGATCAAGTGCAATGATTCAAACAAATGAGCAAAGTAATCACCAAGAGAATCCTTACTAGGAGCCTCACCCCAACTTTCCCTAAGACTAAAGGTTAGGTTTGGGTCTTCCCCCACAATCATATTTACCCCTACTCAGATAACTAGAGCCAGCCAGATTCTCCCAAAAGGTTATTCTTTCACCATAGGGCCCATACACATTGATCAACCTCAATTCTTTCCCAAGATCCTTAGCATAGAGATCCACCGTAATTCATGAATTTAAAACTGAAGAATCAATGGCATCAAACTTAGAATTCCACCCAATAACTAAGGCACTAGACATACCTACAACATCTAAGGTACAAAAACTCCAATCCATTAGAATAAAAGAAAGGAAATCTAAATATTTTTTACCAATACACATCATTTCTTGAAACATGACTACTTTAGGCTTATATAATACAAAAATTCTTTCGAAGGAGAATGGTTTGTGGGCACCCCCAACCCCTCTAACATTGAAGGAGAGAATAATCATTTATTAACATGCTTCTAGGCATTCCCTTCTCCAAGGCCTTATCAATGGTAAGTTTTTTTCCATCTCTAATCTCCTTTCTTGCGTGATACATAGCCATAGATACATGGGATTTCCTTCCAATTGCAACAATAAACAATTTATTGATAACCAATCCCAAGATCATGCCTTCAGAGACCTCCTCCTTATCTTTCTTGGATCTAAGGTGATAGGAGGACTTCAAATAAAACTTTAGGTTTTTCTCCTCATGACCTAAAGGGTCAAGGAAGTCAAATCCTCCAAACCTCCTACAAACCCTTGAAAAAGACCATTCCAACACTAACTTGTCCAATATCATCCAAGAGACTCGTTCTAGGTCTAGTTGAAATAACACCAGAGTCTAGCAAAGGGCCAATGCTTTTTAGGTGTACCTCAACCCTATTATCCTTTGAAGAATTACCTATGGACATGATATTACGTACAAGTGTATTTTCTTTATTTTTTCTTGGATCCTCATTGTCGGAGGCAATTGAGGGGCCACCATTCACTCCAAGAAGACACACAGGAGGGTCAATAAAGTCCATACCGTTTTTAGGAGAGTTCAAAACCAACACAGAGAGAACCAAGTTATTTGAAACTTGTAAAGGAATGAGCTCGAAAGACGTCCATCTCAATAAGAATGTGAGCCTCTTTGTGCACACTGCATGCATTCTCCAAGTCATCTGAAATTGACACCCCCACCTTGAATCTCCTTATTATTTTTATATATCTTTTTAGGTCTAGTTGGAGCCCTCCCCACCATGGGAAGGCATCCCTCAAATGACGAAACTCATGGTAAGAACTACAACGGAAAGGAAATTTCTAGTGATCGAGCTTCTAGAAATACTGCCATGGCCCCCATTCTATCTCCAAATCCACCCCTCTCATAGGTCTAATTCCACTAAGATTTGGGCCATCCTTCTATCTGTATTTTCCAGCCACCCTTCTTTGAATGGTACAAAACACTCAATGATGTTACCTACCATTTCAAGAATTTTGTTGTGCCACAATTCAAGTGGAATACCTGATATCAACACCCACACTTCTACACAGAAGTGTGTTCCCTCCCCGGATCAAAACCAGGTTCCCAATGCTTTAGGCATAGACCTAACAGTCCCAACATCTAGTCTTTACTCAACACCAAACATACATCCTTTTTACGCTTTAAGATAAAGCATAATCAACTGCACACTAGGACGTGGAAAGTCGTAGCCTAGAATGGGCTTCCAATGCTTTAACAACCAACTCTTTAAGGACTCACTTCGTACCATTTTCCCCATGAACCTGCCTATAGTAGCTTGAGCCATCAACCCTTCCACTTCAAACATCTATACATTGAGACAAATGACCATCATCATGTGATTGGGGTGAGGTCTAATACACTTTTTATTGCGTGCCCTATGAAAACCATTATCCACGATTTTAATCTAATCTCCTCCAATATCCTTTGACTCCTTTGCTGGTTTTCTTAATGTCTTAGAGTCACTCAAAACAACTACTTCACCATCACCAAAACTGATTGGACAACTCTTTGTTTGCAATACTTTAGAGGAAAGATAGGCGAGGCATGAGATGCACGGTGTCTCGAGAGACAAAGATAGGCGAGGCATGAGATGCACAGTGTCCCGAGAGACAAAGATAGGTGAGACATGTGATGGACACACTGGTTTACAAGACAAAACTTTCACATTTATTTTCCATGTAATCGAAACACTGGTTTGTAAGACAAATATCAATCGACAAAACTTCCACCTATTAGAAAATAACAAATTCATTTCAACAACCAATTAAATTTCAAAAAATGCATTCAAATAATTTAAAAAAAATAAAAAAATCATGCCTAACCTTCTATGAAGCTCACATATTTTTTTACCTTCTATGAAGCTCACATATTCTTTTGACCTTCTATCAACCCCACATATTTTTGATGATCAACGCAAATAATAGATGGTCAATGCAATATAGTCGGCAGGTATAATAAGAAGATATCGAGAGCCGTCGAACTTGACCCACATTTTACGCATATCAATCTTCAACTTTGCTCGGTCATCTCCACATATCAACGTTACTTAATTTAAGTTGTTTAATTGAACTTTCATTTTTCTTGGAACGTCTCCACACTTTATTTTAATTTTTTTAAATATTAATGGAAGTTTCTCGATATCGTTTTGGGCCCTAAAATTTCAATCGCGGTTTCTATAAATATAACCTACCCTTCACATAATCCTCATATTTGCGCTTGGGTTTTCTCTTATTGCGATATTTTCCGAGAGCTTTTCTTGTACAGGTATGGTATCTCAAGCTTCTTTACTTCTTTGTAAGATTACAAATGTTGTTTGCCTTGAATTAATTTTCGTTGCTTAGGTTTGAATGATAATTTCTTGAATTAATTTTCGCTGCTTCTGTTTAATTTTTGACAGGTTTGAATGATAATTTCCTGTAATATTTTGGCTTTGCATCGAATTTATTAGGGTATCTGTGCTTGTTTTCTCGTGAGTTTCCTTTGGCAGTTATGGGTTTTCACAGATCAATAATGTTTCATTGTAGAGTATTAATGGTTGTTGCGTTTGTAAGAGATTTTGCAATCCTCCGCTAAAACCTTGATAATTTAGGTATTTTATGTTTTTGGTAGGCGGTTTTTTTTTTGCCATGTCTGAAATCTCTGGTAGGGTTTCTGTATTTTTTGGTTTCCTTTCTGTTTACTGTTTAGGCATTTGTATGTAGCCTTGTAATGACTTCCACTATTTTCCGGTTTAATACGAACATGTTTTCCTTAATATCTGGACAGTTTAGAGATTTATTCCCGGCGATATTCTTGTTTTATGGCTTTTGATTGTGTAAAGTGAAGACATGCTTGAGAGCCGTTTGTGGTCGTGATTTCTTTCCTGGATTCATATTAAAAAGTTTCCTTTGTTTCCTATAAAGCTGAGCTTTGAGATTTTTTTGCCATGTCAGGTTTCATTTTTTTGGCTTTGGTTGCCTTGATTTTTTTTCCGGATTGTAATAATTTTTAAGATGTCTTCAGATACATAATTTTTCTGTATGTGTTGCCGTATATAGTTTTTTCCCGATATTTGCTTCCATAGTGACTCTGTTATTCTTGTTATATAGTTGTTTCAGTAGTCAATTTTTTTTTGTTGATTTGCAGGTATTCCCCATTAGCTTTACTCCGATTTCAAGATGCAGATCTTTGTCAAGACCCTCACTGGCAAGACAATCACTCTCGAGGTCGAGAGCTCTGACACAATTGACAATGTAAAGACTAAGATTCAGGACAAGGAAGGCATCCCCCCTGATCAGCAACGTCTGATCTTTGCTGGAAAGCAGCTCGAAGACGGCCGAACCCTTGCCGATTACAATATCCAAAAGGAATCCACCCTTCACCTTGTCCTTCGTCTGAGAGGTGGTATGCAGATCTTCGTTAAAACCCTCACTGGTAAGACGATTACTTTGGAAGTTGAGAGCTCGGACA